>CAIGRS010109282.1:0-19948 GCA_903798395.1 Fraxinus floribunda
ATCTAATGATGAGCTAAGAATAAGCAGGTCATAGGTTCGGCTGATAGATGGTCCCAATCGGTGGACAACGGACGAGTGACGATGGACGGCGGGGGTTTGGAGGTTTGGGAAATTTCGAATTGGAAAAAATAAACACCTTGAACCCAAGCAACTGGTGAACTGAAATGAAGTGGTAGGTTTGGGACTTGGGAGATTTGGGTTTTGCAAATGGGATATAACGAATTTTCTTTTTTTAAAGTACTTGGGCTTGAATTTTAAAGTGTAAGTTATTGAGTCAATATTTTTTAATGAAAAAAAAAAAAATCAAAATTTTGCGGGGGGCGAGTCAATTTTTTTTGGAGGGCCGAAATTGAAAAATACATTAAAAATTAATTAGGAATAATGGATCGATGAACAATGTTGAGAGGGCGATCGCCCCCCACCAGCTTCGTCTCTGACTTTACTTGTACACGTCAATCAATTGGTTGCTGATTTTGTTCCTCCAAACACGTCCTTTTCATTTAATTGATTAGTCAAAATTTCCTAAATCACAACTCTTCACCCTTCATATTCATTTCATTATCTCCACTATCTAGAATCATCTCTAGAATTCAAAAATCAATAGCACAAATCGATCGTTTTATAGATTCTCAGCAATTGTAGTACTTTCATAGGCGAATAACAAAAATCAATCCAAAACATGGTAGCTGGAAAAATGTAGGCATTAATATTTACTACATATGGATTTACATATTCTTAACCGTGAAACCATATTTTTGGATGATAATTTGAATTGGTGATCGAATATATATACACATGAATTTCACAAATTATAAGTTTTTGCAACAAATACAACTTCTTGATGGATAGATACATATGAAATCAAAGAGAGTATGATTATCAATACAGAACAGCCTAGGATACAGTTTGCCCAAATTTTTCTTTTTGAATTCTATAGTGATTTTGAAGAGCCATTAAATGAGAAGCTTAATTTTAGGGATATTTAATATATAGTATTTCTTGAAATCTTTACCAAATCACACACTATTAATTGGATTAGAAACATCACATAGTATAATCTGAAATTTTATTTTGTAATGATGTAGATACCAAATTTTCTGGTAAGACGATGAAATAATTATTAAAAAAAACTCTTAAAACTTAATATTAATATTTTGAAAGCATATATCTATATTGTAATTTATTTCTTTTAGCAATAGATAACTATATAAAATTTTATTTATTTAATTAATTTAATGTTTAGGTCGATCCCAATTTGACTTTAGTTCAACCCTTGACCATCGACTCCTTCAATTTTTTTTTAAAAAATGGTAATTAGTTTTACACCACATTTTATTTACAACAAAGGTCCTTACTCTTTGATCATTGTTTTACTTATGTCCTCAAGTTTTTGTTACAGTTTTATCTTCAATCTTTCATTAATTTGCATATCATGTCCCATCCAAAAAATTTGTAAAGAGGGTATAAAAAGATTTATTTACCCCTCATAATTTTAAACAAGAAAAAATAATAATAAATACAGACTCCTTATTTTTAAAGCATGCTATCGAATATTCCAAAAGTCGTCATTGAGAAAAGATAATCTAATTAACTGAAAGAATGGTGCTAAAAATACAATTGAAAAGGTTGAAAATATAAATATAATAGTGAGCAAAAACTAAAAAATTTCCATTCCAAATAAAACATGGTGGTAGGTGGAAGCATAGTTGTGAGAAAGTGTATGAATCAAATTTATCCAAAGTCAAATATTTACATAAGATAAGCCAATTATGGTGTTGCATTTGTGGCCATCATTTTAGCTTATAAATAATTCCATAGTTACTTATTTTTATGGTCCAAAAGATGGAGATGTCATTATCATTTATTCACATGTTCTTATATGGTATTTGATTATTTAACTACGTTACGCTATTCAATTCCTCTCTAAAAATTTAAAATTTAAAATAAAATGGTTAACACGGTTATAGAGGTAGAAAAAAATGTTATCTGCATTTATTGTTACATGTTCGTGAAAAAAATTGTCGCGCAAGAGAGGTGTGTTTCAGAAACACATAAATAAAATATGTCCCCATGTAACATGTTAGGCTTTACGAGGAGAAGGTTAAATGATGATTGGTAAAAAGCCCTAATTGGTCAAATTAATTATTCTTTTGAGCAATAGTAAATTAGAGAAAAGTATGGGGGTTGTTTTGTAATTTTAATGCATTTTGCTTGATATAAATATCAAAAACTATACATCTCTGTCACATATGTTGGTATGTTTCCCTAACAATATAAAAGAGGCTAACTTTTTCGGACACGTGTCACAATTTCCTATTGTCAAACATACGTCGTCGTTTGAGATTTTCCTATTTCTTTTCATTTGCCCCGTTTTCATTTTATTCCCCAAACCTTCTCAAAATCCGGCAATGAAACCGCCAACGATAGGAGGTCGAAAATTTATCTGATGGTGCAATTTGCTTGTCGGAGTTTGCTACCAGGGACAAGGTCGACTGCTTCCCCGTTCGCCATTTCTCTCCCTCCAATTTCTCTCTTTTTCCCCCTAAATTTTGTTTGGCTTTCTTCAACTCCAGCCAATGTGAACCACATTGGTTGCTACTAAACGGTGAAAATCTTAGACAAGAAGAATTTTATCGAGTTTATTTCGAATGATTGATAATTTATATTATTAGTTATTTTTGCTCAAATTTTAGAAGATCACAAAAAATAGTTGTTCAATTTATCATTTTCTTAAATCCCCCCTCCCCCTCCCTCCATCCAGAAAAAATCATACTATTATGTTGATTCTTTTTATCATCGTTGGAAGAAGTCCAATAATGATTTGAGGAAGTTTTTGCATGCAAGTTATAACTAAAAGTAGTTTGATTTTATTTATTTATTTCTTTTTTATTGTGGATACAAAACAATGTATGTTGTCTTTTCTTTTTTATTATTTTTATTTTTCCCGATGTTCGGAATTGGGGTGTTATACTATTTGTAATACAAAAATCATACATAAGCAAAACATTAGAATGACGTGGGGTTGAAATAAGCAAAGCTTACCTAATTTATGTATTTTTACCTACTCCATAACTGCTGTGAAAATGAGAAGTAAAAAGTTCTTTCTTTCCCTTTTTACGAGGTTTGAAAATAATTGCTTAAACTTTCACTGACTTTTAAAGATTTTTCTTTCTTGGTTTCATACAACATTATATACAGGGAGACTAAATTTCTAATTTGCAGTTTTCAGTTGGCTTAAGGTCTGATTGAGAAGCTTTGCTACGAGAGTTGTCGTCTGTTTTTTTTTAATAACAGTAGATGTTCGGGTCAGCTTGCGCGCACCTCTACTAATCCCACGAGGCCTTGATGTATATTGGTTGTTTATGATGAATAATTTCACCTTTTGTTTCTAACTTCCTTTTTGTTTATTTGTATATTTTTTCGTTGGAAGTTTCAAGTTTTCTATTGAAGAAGTTTTGCTAAAAAGATTTAGTTAGTGATATCTCCAAAAATAATCAAAAATCAGTCAACACTATTACATAGCCAACTATACTACAACACTTGCCTTGCATGTGCATCTCACTAGTTGTATCAAAAACCCAGTGCATATGAAACCATGATAAATATTCTAAATTACATCATGTTGGTCCTCAAATTTTAAAAAACCGATTTGCATCAATATTGGGTTTTAGGATAAAAGTCGATTTGGATAATTTCCATGACCTAGACACCTAAGCCATGTGCTATTTCGTGGTTGAATTACAGAGCGAAATGTAAACTATACATGATTTTACTGAAATTGTTAGGATAAGATTTCAACTTTCACATCTGATAATCAATTGTCATTCGTTAAAGACTTGCTAAACATTTTTATGTGACCCAACTCTTCAGAGCAACCATCTTGCAACCCAACAAAAACCAATATTCCCATTATTGTGTAAAATAACTCAAATTTAGCTAGCGATTGACTTTCAAATCATAGTGTTCATTTGTTTATTGGCTTAATGATGACGTTCCAACCATTAAAATATTTAATATTATTAGGAATTTGCAATATGTAATTAGAAAGTTGTAAGTCGTGTAATGTCTATAACAACATCATGTCACTTTAGTTTGTATGTGTTTACTCGTCTCAATACATCTCAATGTAATGCAACATTGTAAAAGATTTGGGGCTATTTGCAATATTTTCAAACCTAATTTCATTATATATATGTTCTTCAAGATTATTGGACAAAAATGTTAATTTGATGATTCTTATCATAAGCCATTGAACATAAATAGCCTAACGTATGATTGCCACATACCACAGAATAACAACCCACAAGACAACAAAACCATCAAATTATTGCACTCACCCTCATTTTTTTCTGGGTACTAGTGAAAATAAATTAACGATGAAAAGTAATCCACGTCAGCCCTAAAAATCTGAAATACCCAACAAATTTGTGCCACGTGGAGAGATAAGAGGCATTCCATCAACAAGTTTTTTTGTGGGACGAGTAATGTTATTTGGTAGCGTTAATATGATATTGAATGATATTTAAAATTAAATAAGTCATTTAATTTTATCTTTCATTTAGCGTCACCTAAATTGAGATTGTTACTCTAGTAAATCTACATAACATTACTCTTTCAAGATGGAAGAAAGAGATTGGAGCCTAAAACTAAAGGTGCCATTTTAATCTCGAAGAGTTGACGAGGAAGTTATGGGTTCAATCGATCGAGATGAAATTACATGCTAACATGCTATTTTACCTATGTATCTTGATAGACGCCATGCCAATTGCCGTAGGTTGTTCGGGAGGGACAAAACGTGATTCATTTCAAATTTTTATCCTGCAATCCAAATTGAAAAGCAAAATTTAGCTTTATAACTGTCGATATGCGAGAGTACCTCGCAATGTAATAGAGATTTGGCAATGCATTCATTAACTATTGATGTGCAACTATAATAAATGTTAGTGGACCAATTCATTTTGTTTTAAAGGTTGGAAACTAATTTGTTACCATGACAATAAATCGAAAATCAATAATGCCATTTCTCCATTTACAACTCCTTTTGTGTGCTATAGTTTCAATTCATAGATTCAAGGGTTGATTGTAAATATTCAAACAAATGTTTACGTTATTCTCTTACGTAATGTCCATTTCAAAAAAGTCTGTGCTCATCTTGATTCATGCGCATTTCTTTCTTGTTCTTCAAAATTCGAATTCAATACATCTATCTTATGAAAGACTTAAATTGAATATTGGTAAATCATTAGAAAAAGAACCACGAGGCCTTGATTACATATACAAAAGTCAAAGGGAATTGATTAAAATGATAAGAATAAGAAGTAAAAAATGTACGGGTCTCTTTGCAAATTACATTAAAATAATAAGCATAATTGTACTGGTGAAAGCCAATAATATGATCCACTGTTGAAGCCCAGAATTGTCTCTTCCTCTGTTCTCTTCTTCATCACCCAAACCCACCACTCCCTTTCAATCATCCCCTCCGTCCATCCAATCTCTCTCTATATACATATATATAGAGGGATAAATAGATAGATATAGAGAGAGATAGACTGTGTGTCTCTGCTGTATGTACAGAATTCATCAGCCGATACCAACCTTTAATCTGCCTCCATCCCGTGACTCACTGTGCCACTCTCAGTCTCTGTCCTTCAGCCCTTTGGATTCCTTTTTAATTCGTATCTTTCCATTTTGAGATATTTCATATAATATTTGAGCAAATTTTGAGTTTTGTGCACTGTAATTGAATATACTCTGCTTTTTTTGTACTGCTCAAATTACATGGATAGCTGATTCTTGGTATATTAATCTTGTTTCTTTTTCTGAGATATCTATGATGTTTTTCCATGGAAGAAAATACAGTACTTTCTTTCATGATTCGATGTTTTCAAGGTTGTTTCTTTAGGCCCTTTGATTTTCTGGGTTTTTGAAGGGTTGTTCCCTTCTGGTAGCTTTTAATAATTTTATATTCACGGTGCTAAATTTGGGGGTTTAGTCATCGAGTTTGTTTTATACTGAATTTCTAGTACTTTAAAGGGTTTAGGGTTCTTTTTTCAGACCAATCAACTACTTTCCAATTGTTTGCTCTGGTTTGGCTGTTTCTTTATCAATTAGGGTTAAATTTGCAGGCCCCCAAATCTTTGATTCTACAGTTTTGAAGTCATTTCTGCAGATGGTTCATTTCCTGTTTTAGTTCAAATTTCAGTCATTCTTGAAGGTTTTCTTTTAAGGTATTTTACAAATGTCTTCTTGTTTAAGTGGAGGTGGAAGAGTTAGATTAGACCTTGAGATTATTAAATCCCCATCCTCTTCTTGGATTTCAAATTCATCATCTTCAACTTTAACTGAATCAAGCAATTCCCATATTACCATCTCAACTCGAAAACCTCGGACACCTCGAAAAAGGCCTAATCAGACTTATAATGAAGCTGCAGCCATTCTTTCTGCAGCCTATCCCAAAATTTTCTCCACCAAACACCTCACAAAGCCTTACAAATTCACAAAACCACACAATAATTGTAACAATGGTTTTCCGTATGAGCCGTCCGACTTGTTTATGCCTTTTGGTGGAGTTGAAAACTCGGGATTCTTGTTGCATCCACCGATACTGGAAAAACCCAATTTCCCAATTGAGCCGAAAGGGATTGGTGCATTTGATAAACCATGCCAAAGTCCAGGCGAAATCAATTCGGGAGGGGGTGGTTCTTTGGAGATTTGTGATGACTATCAAGAAGATTTCGATGCTGGATCGATGCTAGGTGCAGAAATTGAAGAGGGCATTGATAGTATCATGGGAAAGTTAAGTACCGGAAACAACTCGGTTGATGATTCGAGTGATTTGAGTACTAGGCAAATGAGTTCTTGGTGTTATGGTTATCCAATAGGCCTAGGATTTGGAGGTGCCTTTGGCTTTGGAATGAGAAGGGAAGTGAGGCCAATGAAAAATGTTGATGATGGGAATTGGTGGAGGTTCCCTAGTGTCAATGTGCAAGACATCACACCGAAAACCGGTAAAATCCTGTCCGAGAAGAAGAAAAAGAAGAAGGTCGAAAAGGCGGTCGAACCCAAGAATTCAGCATTAGCTAAGTTGAAGTCAAGTTCCATTAAACCAAACAAGGTGAGTTCAGCTAGCAAATCACCTAAAGAGGAGGCTATACTGCCCAAACCAAATGCAGGGTTGTCACTAAAATTGAATTACGATGACGTTTTGAACGCGTGGTCCGATAAGGGCTCGCCATTTTCCAGCGAAACTCCTCCGAACTCCGAAGCTGCCGGACATGATGTTCAAGTATGTTTCTAATCTCGTCCCACGAGGATTGTGAATCTTTAAGGGGATTTGTACCTAGTTCTGTCACTTGGCTAAAAAATAGAGGACTTTCTATGTACTTGTAGGGCATGGCATGTGCTTATGATGTGTCATAGGTGATTGTTTTTATATTTCCTTTTTTAATAATTAATGTCACTTTTGGTTAGAATTATGGTTCAATAAAAAAGGTGGGCATGGTCAACAAGTGAGCAATCTTTCAAGCAATAATGTTGTTGTTTGCTGGCTTGGTACGGCAACATTTGAATGGTTTCTATGCCGTTACACAATTTATTTGAGTTTTATAAAGGAAAAAAGAAGAAGATAAATTTCGATTTGTACATTCTTTTTTATTAGAACTATAGATCGTTTGTTAATCTATGCTTTTTAGACGGCAACATCCTATTTTGTCTTTGACATTTTTTTATGAAATCATAGCTTTTTGTTAATAATTTGAAATTGTCAAAGAGTATATTGGAAAATGTTGTACTTATGTTGGGACTTTTTGAGCGTGTAAGCATTGAATAATTGCTCATTGTGCTATTTTTGGTGTAGACAAGATTGGCACAAATAGATTTATTTGGAGAAGATGAAGTGAGGGAGGCTAGTGTGTGGTGCTACAAAGAGAAGCGGCGTACGCTCCTTTTCTCTAAGAAGATAAGATGTCAAGTAAGAAAAGTAAATGCTGATCAACGGCAAAGAATGAAGGTATGCTCCTCTCTCTGTTTTTTATTTTGACATTTTTCCATTTTTTCCAATCTTAATGTTTGAATCGAGGAATTAGTGCACGGTTCTCCGAGTGAATTGCAGTAACTTAGGGCCTGTTCTCTTTATCGTTTTTGTGTTTTCGATTTTTCAAAACAGTGAAAATGCATTCTTTTTTCTATTTTCAAAAACGCGTTTTTGAAAACAAGTTAAAAATTTACCAAAAAAATTCAAAACGACAAATTCAAAGCTCAAAACATAAAACTAAAATATAAAGAGAATAGCGCCTTAATTTTTGCCTTATCATCATATTTATATCCTCAACTTCTCACTTTTTTGCGACACTAAACATTGTTAATTTTTCCAATTGGTGGTTTATGATATTGCAGGGAGGATTCGTTAGAAGCCCCAATTCTTCGGACAGCGAGCAAGAATTGTGAAATAAAGTATTTTTGTAGTCAAATTTTAGTTTTTCTTTCATCGTTTTTCATCGTTTCATATCAACTTTTGAGATATGTATACTAGTTAAAGAAGAATAAAACATAAGTTAAAAGATATTGTGTTTTGTCGCACGTTGAATAGTCTCGTAGTCGCACATTTATAAAAATGTCGTGCACCATATTTATGTATATTACTTATTTTCAAGTAAATCCAACTTTATTGTCAAATTAGTATATTATATAATTATATATATATAATTTATTTATTTTTACTTATAAATAGGAAAAAAGACAATATATTATAAAATGTTTATTAAAAAAGAAGGGAATATTCCAGTAAGGGTCTCTAACGTTCGAAGTTTTGACGATTGGGGTACCAAACTTTAATTTCTTGCACACGTGGCCCCTAACCTTTGCAATTTGTACGACCGTCATCCTTTTGTGACATAAAAGAGGCACTGGTACATAAAGTGATGCTATAGTGGTGAATTCTCAACATAGCACAAGAAGGGATTACAAAACTGAGCATGAAAATTCGTCATGCTCGTTTTCTCTGCGGTATGTGCTTAGCAATGTAAACCGATACGTTATTGTACTTTTTTCTTTTCAAGTTAGATGTAAGTTTTCCTGTGAAAATTTACAGTCACTGTAAAACTTGAAGATATTGAATAATACTCTCTATACATTGCAAAAAGGCTTTTTCTGATTCTCTAATTGTAGGGAAACAGAAGCACAACACAGTAGGTAAAAAGATTCAAAATCATCCCTTATAAGAGAGCAGATTTTTCAAAAAAATGGATCACCTTTTCTCCCTTACCTCTGCTACAGGTACATAGACGATAGACGGTTTGCTCAAGGTGGAAGCATCGACTTTATTGATTCCCTGATTTGGAAGACCTCGTAAAACTTGCTGGAGGTTTTTTACTTTACTCTTGATTACACAGAGCCGTTTCAATTCAGCTTCTGCTGCCAGCATACGACTCCTCTTCCGATTTGACTTCTTAGCTTCCTTAGCCTTTTCCCTTAAAAGTTTCAGGCTCACGTCATCACCAAAATCTGCGGCCACCTGATAGTTGGAAGTACAAAATATTATTAAGAAAAAATAAATACGTAAATGTTGTAACCAATAAGATGTAAATTTTTACACGTCAAGCTGTGACATTCTCCAACTCAAATTGAATGAAGGTGTAACCATTTAGATCTAAAGTATTTTGCTGCAGCTCTGCTATTTCTCAGAATGGTAAAAACCAATTTGGTAGCATACCTAATCCGATGTTTGAATTCAGTTTCAACCACAATATTTTCAACTTTCTTAATCAAATTCCCAATTTCAACTTGATAAGCCTTCTCATCAGAAATCAGTGCATTAATTCACATTTTCTTTCAACTTACTATGGAACTTAGTAAAATTGCATATCGAGTAGAATATCAAATGGGAAGTTGAGCCAAACAATACCTTCTTGTTGGCTGGCTTCTGTAGCATTGTTTTCCTCCGCTGTTTTCCCTTCAGAGGAATGGTCAGCAAGCAGGGTTTCTTACCTCTATGAGCCTTTTTTGAACTCTTAGGTGCCTGCAGTAATGTGCTATCCTTCGATGCCATTTGATCAGCATGTTTGCTGGTTCCAGTTTCTGATATGGATTCGTCCTGAATGCCAGGACTACCATCATCAGATGATTTTGCGTTTCCTGCCTGTTAATTTCCATAAATAAGGAATTCAACTTCGAATTTAAGGAAATTTGGACACCATAAATAGAGAAATCAGCAGATTTTAGCCTGTCAATTATAAGTGGATACAGAAATATGTAGAAGAAACCAGTCTATAAAAGAAAGCAAAGAATCAGAAGACAAAATACAGCTATTCTTCGGTTATTTCTTATAATTACTATGAAATTAGAAATTAAGAGCCATAAAATTATTATTTATCCACAATTTTAAACAGTGATGAAGAGAAAACGAAACAAATTAAAAAGACTCACTTATATGATGTAGCCACAATTTGAAGAATAAACAAAGTGAAGAAAAATATTATTTTTATCATGTCTCTTCAGGCAACTTAAAATCTATGCAATGCTTGCTAAGAGTTAAACGGTTGAATGAGAAGAATATAACAAGAATTAAGCTACAAAGTAGGAAATTTTTCGTCGGGTGCACCCTTGCCTTTCTGGCTTTAAGAGCTAGGTAGCGTGCGTTCTTGAACCATTTGTTGACCTACAAATGTAATAATAAAACAAGTCAACTAAACAGGTTGAAGAATTAAACAAAATAGATTGAAATTAGTATATATATATTTTTTTTCTGATTTATGTTGCTTTGTGATGGATCAGTATCTCTTTTCTGTTTATTGCTTAATTTTTGGGTGTACGCATATCAAATGCTCGTCCTTCCTACCTTTTCTTGATTTCCCATCCATTATCTTAAAGTCTTGTAATGTCTTAAATGACAGAGCACCTTTCAAAGTAAAATCCACTCAATTCTACAGCGATATCACTCCGAAACCAACATTTCACACACAGAATATTTGACAATACTTAACCCTACAAGGGCAATAACAGTTACAGATAGTACTTTTCATTATCGTATTAGAATCCTACTGAAACATACAATGTTCACTAACTACAGCAATTTGCAGCAGTAGGTTTTTTTTTTCCTCCCTGTCTCTCCAGCGACCCAGTTTAAAATTTGAAAAATGCAATGAATTTGGGATTCCTATCTTTTTCCTGACATCCTGTTTGTTCAATTTCTTTGATTCAGCCATAATATTACAGTAGTACCTTGTCAAATTCTATTCCCAGCTGTTTGGAAAGATTCTCTCTTACTGCTCTGGCTGGAAGTTCATTCTTAGCAAAAACAAGTCGAAGCTTCTGCAACAGCAAAATAAAAATGGAGGATTGGCTCATCCTATGTATAATGTCATTTGTCAAGGTATTGAAAAGAATACGAGAAATAATCTGTAGTACCTCAACTGCATTAAGTGGAAGTCTGAAAATTGGTCTTTTTATTTTCCCACTTGAGAGTTTTTCCTTTACTTCTTTTGGTTTTTCTTTTGAACAGATCTTCTCAGTTTCAGACAGAGCCATAAGGGTGCCACATGCATCAGTCTCATTTCCTTTCCTTCTTCTTTTTGTTGGACCCCAGTCTTCATCTTCACTGATTTGTTCATCTTCAGCAGCATTCTTCCCAAACATTTCCTATGAACCGGACAACCAATCACATGAATTTGCATTTGATTAAAAAAAATGAGCCATATAATGCTGTCCAGTATTGGCATCTTCATAGCTTTGCACTCATTCAAGTACTCATACATTCAGAAAAGAATGAAATATAAAATTCAAATCATAATAATAATATTTTAATTTCAACAAAGCAATCGAAAGAAAATTGCAACATCAACTTTCTTTTCCTTTAATAATTTAATAAATTTCAGAAAATCTCAGTGAATTGAAAGGAAAGTCTCTTCCTGACCATGAATTTCAAAAGGAAAAACTTGAAAAGGGTTGTTGGTTTTTAGGTGCCCGCCCATAATAAATCGTCCATATATACACAAGACCACCTTGGCTCCTATTGTTGCTACTGAAAAAAGAGAGGAGTGAAAATAAATCTAGTCTACTCACATCATGTAACTTTAAATAGTCAACAGTTGATCGCTGTCTGCGACCACATACAGCTTCACCATCATTATTCTCATCAGAATCTACCCCAATTAGCTCCGAATAAATATCCTGACATTCCTTTCTCCTCTCTTCATTTCTTCCAGACAAAGAAAGTGGTTCATCCTCAAGAGATCCTAAAAAGCCGGAACTGTACTCAGAGCCATCAGATTCAGAGCTAGCCATGCTATCACTGCAACTAGGTTCAATTCTTTCTGGATCATAATCATCATCTTTGGAGTCGTCAGACGGCCATTCTTGTTCTGGGCATAACACGGAATCTCCACCATCAGGTAATACTGCTTCTTCCTTGAAAACATCCTGTTATGATCCAATATATGCCTCTTTAATGGATGGGAACCACAGTAAGAAATAACGTCAGGTTTCAAAATTATCAACCTGCCAATTACTATCCATGGGAAAATGGGTCCCAAGGTGAGCGTTTGTAGCTTCTAATATATCCATCTTACTCTTACAAAATTTGCAAAACCAGCCTTCATCTCCTGGAGGAACTGGGAAATCATTAACTTCATTACATGAAGTTCTAAAGAACATGAAATTATCTAATAAAAATTATATACCTCAAAAACTAACAAGTCAACCACACTAGAATAGGTAAAGAAACCAGTAAAGTTATAGCAGACTCACTATTTTCTGTTGACAGTGGAGGATCAAGACATTTTTGGTGAAAAGCACGGTTACATGTCCCATCACAGAGTATAATGTCGTTATCAGGGAGAGCTTCACGCATCTTACATTTAGCACAGATTATCTGAATGAAAACAGGAATATCATGAACTCCCTAGGGTAGTTGACAATGGTGTTACTGTCACTGTGCAGTATTGGAATTATTCTTAATTTAGAAAACAAAAGCAAATATGCTTATTTAAAAAAAAAAATGATATTATTGTGAAAGGTAAGTATAAAAAACATGTATAATAATATTCTATTTGATAAGTACATCACCTAACAGTAACATGCTTAGAGAACTCCAATGGGCTAGAACTCCAAACGAGATGCTTGATGAACACCCCCAAAAGAACTCCTAACGAGATGCTTACATGTTCATGATGAACAGATCCATCTGGGGCAATTGCCGAGTCATCAATGCGTCCTACAGAACTAAGCAAATCCAATTGGCGAATGGCTTCACGTATTCCAAGTTTGCACTTTAATATTTGCTTCTTGGCTCTTTGTAGTTCCTTTTCTGGTTTAATCTTTTCTCGGCTGAGTAAAAGAAAAATATGTTTATGTAAGAGGAAAAAGTTTTTACAGATCCATCTTAATTTGTATATGATGATAATTGTCATTGAATCTAGTGGCGAGCCAAGACTTGGAACCATTCGGGGGACGAATTTAACTAAGGAAAAAATCTTCAACCACAAAATAAAATAATATTAAAAATCTTATAATTTTTAAAAATTATTAACTGAGTTTTACTTTAAAAACACCATATAATGACATCATTATCAAATTCATGAAATACATTTTTTAAAAACAGCACCAAACAACAAAATAACATAATAATATTAATAATCTATTTTTTTTACAATTAGAGTACTAGTCTAAGATCGGTAATAAGTTTTGCAATATCAATATCCACCCTATTTAATTTTTATTACGCTTGCACAAATTAAAAATATTCACAATAATTCAAATTCCAATTTATACAATTTACACAAATTAATACACAATGAATACAATTATACCTACACAAGTTACCATTCGGCATTAACACATCAAATTAAAATATAAACATAACCATATACACTACACAGTGACACGCTATTACACTATGCCCAAAAGACTTAAGTTTGAGATGAGACCTTGGCACTTCGGGTGGGGTGGAGTTCACAATCTGGAAATGATAATATGATACTCAGGGAAAGTGGGAATGGGGCAAGAGTGGAAGCAGTTTCCCTCCGCCACTGATTAAGATAAAAGGTTTTGTTTCATATCTAATGTAAAGTATTTGACTTGATTATACATATAATTCTGGAGAGACCAAATAAATTGCAACCAAGGACAGCCCCGATTAAAATTGAACTAATGTAAATCGCTTCAGTTAACACTTCATCTCCACATGCTATAAATTTGGATGCATATTCATTACAAATCAGCTTGCTTTGCTTAATATAACATGTTTTCTTTCTTTTTTCTAATATTAATATACATGGAAAATCACAATGACATATAAAGGAAACTAGAATCTGCAATAGGATTTTAATAAAGATAATAGGATAGAGATTTTTATACCTCTGACCCTTCCAACCTTCTGCAGAATAAGCATCGATAAGATTCTGCTCCAGCTTCAGTTTTATCAACAGGTACCTCGTCCTCCTTTGCAACCGCGGAGCTTCATCAAGCTCTACGTTATCCTTTCTCTTCTTTCTCTTTCTCCTTCTCTTTAAATTTTGCAACTTTATATCTCCATCATCCTGTTTTTCGCTGTCCTTTGTGCTAATGACCTGAACTTCATCGTTTACACCACTCAACAGGGGTAGCTTCTTGCAGGTTTTTGTTTTATACACAGCGGCTTTTTTGACTACCTTCTTCCTCCAACTGGAACTCCCATTACTTACACTTAACCTATTAGTAACTTTTTTCTTTGATAATGAAGAATGACTCCTGATTCTTTGTTTTACTTTTGGTTTCTTGTTTTGTAAATTTTTGGCCTCATCTTCCACAAGCAATTTTTTCTTGTGAGTTTGTTCCTTGGCTTCTCCAGGCATATTGAATGAATGTAATTAAACATTCATCAAACTGAAAAGAAATAATAGGTAAAGGAAAACATCAGCATCAAGAGCTAAAAAGGAACAAAATTTACTTTATTTATCCCAAAACTTCACTAACAAAAAGCATAACTAAACATTCCAAAAAGATCCACTAGTTCATGACACTTTCCTAAAAATCCCCAATTCAAGGATCACGATCACCCAAAATCCTAAACTAAACAAGCAAGCAGTAAATTCATAAACATATAGTTAAGCCCATGAAATTCAACACAGCACACAAAATAATCAACCTTCGATCTTATACCAATATTGAAATATATACGTAGCCCGTTTGGGAATTCAAGACAAACCAAAATGAAAATCTACCAAGATTTTACAAGAAAACATGCCAAAGACAGTAAATTCGCTTAAATTCAAAAGAGTGTAAAGAAACAAAGATGGGTCACCTGAGAAAGGAAAAAAGAGAATGGAAGATCTGCAGAGCCCTGTGGAACTTCATCAA
Organism: Fraxinus floribunda; assembly: GCA_903798395.1. Lineage (NCBI taxonomy): Eukaryota > Viridiplantae > Streptophyta > Magnoliopsida > Lamiales > Oleaceae > Fraxinus > Fraxinus floribunda. The sequence continues at coordinate 15,331 of CAIGRS010109282.1, forward strand.
CAGCCAATGCCGTGTATTTTATACGAATACGTGATGAGGATGATTTCAATCTGACTGATTGAGTTACGGATAAACAATAACTGAGAAAGTAGTCGTGAATTCAAAATTGAATTCTACTGTTTTTTCTTGGATTCTGGTGAGTAGAAAAATATGTCACCGGTGCTGTTGCCTCTCATTCACGGCCAGCCAACGGCATCTCTGTGCGTGCGTGCGTGTTCTTAGTGCTTTACCGAAAGATTGTGTCAAGTCATTATTATTATTATTTTCCTTTTGTTTTCTTTTCTAAAAATTGTGAAGAGTTTCTTAAGCCAATGTTTGCCCCGTAATTCATTTTTCTCCCTTTTCTTATCAAATTATCAATCATATATTTTTTAATAAATTTATTTTAATCCTGAGGGGTAGCTCAATTTGTCAGGTCTTGAGTTTGCTTCCTAATGATCGCTAGTTCGAGTCCCCTCAAACCATTGAGGTGAGTACCCAACTGTAAACTTCAGGGACCGTGGAATTAGTCGAGGTGCGCGCAAACTGACCCGGACATCCACGGTTATAAAAAAAAAAAAAAATTATTTTTCTCTCTTCTTATCAATTATATATTTTTTAATAAAATAATATTACACATAAATTCAAAAACTTTTCTTTCTTTTTTTTACCACGTATTCTCAAAAAAATTATAATTCATCTTGTTATAATTTGAAATAATGGGCACCAAACAGATGCTAAATTCAATTTTACTTTAATGTGGATTCAATTTTTGGACTAATATTTCCCTTATTTCAAAGTATGCTAACAAAGTATTTGGACACAAATCATCACTAGATATCATAGTGCAATGATGTTAGGGGGTTTTGTTTTGTCTTTCTTATCCTCGATCTCATTTTCAGTTGATTTTGTGGACAACTAGTGTTATGGTTATAGAAAAAATTATTTATTTATTATTAATATATAATTTTGATACTTTCCTAACATGCAAACTCAAGAAGGTGGGCTAAAACATTTGGCAAACTGGCTTATTCCATCTTTGTTACATCTTCAAAAATGATTATACAGAAGATTAGAGAGAGAGAATCTTGAGGAAGAACTTTTCATCTTTTTTTGTTCATTAGGGTTTCATTTGGTTTGGTTTGATTTGATTGATCATTATATCTCTATATAACCATTTGCCGCCATTTTAAAAAAAATATGAAAGCTTTTGAAAAGCCTATGGGACTCGTAAAGACTCCACCACTATTGGCCTTGCCAATGTGGATAGCGAATTCAAGGTATGCCTGCATTGAATGTATGTACATGTATATGGATACATTTTTTTTGATCGGTAAAATATTTTTGGTTTTGTTTCTAGGATTTGGGTATTGCCATTGTTAAGGCCACCAACCATGTTGAATGCCCTCCAAAGGAACGCCATGTTAGAAGTGAGTGCGTCAATGAGATTTGTGTATGATTATATACATTTGAATCGACCAAGGTTGTTTAGAATTTTTAATTCTAATCACAATTGACGCGTCTGAGAGCTAATGTTGCCTATTGTATCCATGCACTTTCGAGAAGACCAGCAAAGATGCACAATTGGATTGTAAAGCTTCTCTTCTCAGTACATGTATTAGGGAAAATCTGAGATAGTAGATGTCTAATACCTTCAATTCCTTTAGGAAGACACAATAAACCTACTCATAAGCGTCTTATGGAGACAATATAATTTGCTTCGAACACATTTTTAGTCACTTAATGATACGACATTCATTGTATCACATCATAAATGATAAATATATTTTATACACTCATTCAGGCTCTAAAATATGGATATTTTGTAGTTCTTTTAATGAAATTATAACTGAATTTATTATATAATATGTTATTGGGTGAAACTCGATAAATGAAAGTGGAATTGAAAGAAAGAAACGAAAATTGACTAAAAAAATGGGGAATATCCAAAATTTGGGGACTAAAGTGTTAATACTCAAAAATTGTGTCGAACCTTACGATGAAGTCATGAAGATCGAGAATGTTAGGGGTCAATTGAACGCAATTAGAAGTCAAGAAGGAATGAAATATAATCAAAATATTTTAATAAATCAATTTTCTATCACACAAGTATGTTCCGAATTTTTAGTCGGGGATTGGGACCAATTTTTGACTGATTTTTTTTCTGAAAGCGAGCGTCGCGACGTCACTGTATGGGCGCTGAGGCGCCGCAACAACCAAAATTTTAACGAAAAGGTGGTGCCACAACATTCATGATGGCTTTATGGTGCTAGGCGCCGCCTGTTGTCGTCTAGGGTGCAAATTTTTGGCTCGTTTAACAGCCCCATAAAAACTCCAAACTCGAATAAAATATTAAGAGAAGCATAAAATACAAGATGAGAGGCACATTGAGAAACAAGTAATACAACTTGAAAATTAGGAGAGCAAATCAATGGAGAAAAAAAATCAAGAAATCAAGGTTTTGAATATTGGTTGGGACTAGAAGATCATGTAGGTGCAAGATTCATTCGCTTATTTTTATCTTTATTCAAAATCTGGTAATGTACTTAATGAATATCTATTATTTCTCTTCCTACATTATGAGTAACTAAATTCTTTATATGGGCGAACAATGTAATCTATTTAAGACCTTTTTTTTTATTCAAGATTCTAGTTCTTTGAGAGCACGTGTGTTGATTTTATTCATGAGTTTAATGATTTAAATTACTTTGCCAATAATTCAATGATTTTGTGAATGTATTACGAATAGAAAGTTGAGCTTTAGATTTAGATCACATTGTAAAATTTAGTAATTTAGTATAAAACATAGAGATACTTATATTAATTATTGCGATCGTTACATGAATTTTTAGAACAATAATTTTATTTAACTAAGAATGATTCAAGTAGAGATATGTAATCGATTTGGTTAAATAAATTTAATGAGAATTCGAGAGGGATAAATTGAATACGATAGGATAATTCGATTGAGCTCTACATTAGATTTAGGAATTTTGATTTAAGAATTAAAGGTAATTAATTGATGAAATTGTAAGCCCTAATATACATTCTATATTTGTAATCCTAATTCAAATTTTGTTGCATTTAGTTACATTATAATTATTAGTAATAGTTAGATCAATCAATCACAAAAATCATACTTGCTTTCATTCGTCAAATGGGAGTTGAAATAGTAAACTATGAATAAAGTATAGTTCCATGGGAGANTCCTAATTCAAATTTTGTTGCATTTATTTACATTATAATTATTAGTAATAGTTAGATCAATCAATCACAAAAATCATACTTGCTTTCATTCGTCAAATGGGAGTTGAAATAGTAAACTATGAATAAAGTATAGTTCCATGGGAGATTCAAATTTTCATTATATTACTTGTTACGATATCGTACACTTGCGATATAAAAAACGCAAACTCACTTAAATCTTTTACTTCAGCATAGGATCTACACAAAATTTTTCGACGTGTGATTGCGCATGTTGTGAAGTTCCAAAAAAGCAGCTTGTACCGAACTATGTTTGCAAAGTTACCTCTCAGCACTTAGTTGTCCACCGGAGTGAAGTAATGTTGAGGACTCGACTTTTAGTATTTTCATTGTCCCACTCCAATTGGCTCCACCATTAATGTAAAGATCCTCTTATCTTTTTGATGTTATCTGTACTTTGGGAATTCAAAGGCAATTTTGAGAGTACAACACTGTTAATTACCTCAACCTACTCCAAAAGTATTTCCATGTCTCTTGGGTGTAACTTAGGAAGGCTTTGCAGTTTTAATATCCTCGTGAATGGCACTCCAGCACCTTGAATTGGAGACTGATTTGAATTGCTTTCAGAATATGCAAGTGACACAGAGGGAAAGAAGCAAGAATTCACATGTATATATATATATATATATATTTTTTTTTTTAACATGACCATATGGAGTCTACCCAGTAATTGATCTGAAAATACTGTATGAAAGGAAGAGAATCAATTGATTAAAAATTGGTTATAGCAAAAGTTCAGTCTTAACTTTGCAGAGTAATATTAAAAATCGAGTTTAAAAATGTTTTGCAGTGTCCCAAATCTATGGCCCTGTTTGATCTTGTTTATTTTCCATCCAAGTTCAAACTTTTTTTTGTGTTTGATAGCCAAATTTTTCTTGGGCAATTAATTCCTCCCCACACACATGACCACTTTTTCCTTGCTTTCATTGAATTTGTCTTCCCACCACTTTGTTGGGAAAATGATTTTCCACCTTTTTTTATTTTTTATTTTCAAAAAAATAAAAAATAAAAAATAAAAAATAAAATCATTTTAATAGACAATTTTCATGAAAAACAAAGTCAAACGAATACAAAAAAATCCAAAATTTTAACATTTTTCAGGTGAAAAATTATATCAATCAAACACAATTAATTGACAATTCCCAGTAAAACAAGTTCTAGACAATTCAATTCGCTGAAATTCATTTTCTTTCCACCCAAATCTAGGGATGGCAAAAAAGCTCGTCGGCTCGGGCGGCTCGGAAAAAGCTCGAGCCGGGCCGGGCTCGGGCTCGGGCTCGGTTACAACGAGCCGAGGCTCGGGTCGAGCCTAATTTTTTTTTTGTCGGGTTCGACTCGGCTCGGCTCGGGTCTAAAAAAGCTCGGCACAAAAAGC
>CAIGRS010109318.1:0-18290 GCA_903798395.1 Fraxinus floribunda
AGCAATTGTGATGTTTGTAAGTTTTAGAAACAAACTAGGTTACCTTTTTCCTTATCCACTCATCTATCGGAAAAATACTTTGACCTTATCCATTTTGATGTGTGGGGCCCGGCTCCTGTGGATTCTTATACATCTCTTGCACACTAGCGGGGAATAAACATCCCAAAAATAGCTCTCAAACTATCTGAGTCTTATAAGCGGCCTCTAATAGACGAGGTCTTACAACTTAGCTCGACGATAGTGAGAGACAAGGAATAAACATTCCGCAAAGTCGGGAATAATCATCTGGCTAGGCGGGGAATAAATATCCAACAAATTGCTCTCGACCTATCGGAGTCTTATAAGCAGCGTCTAATAGACGATGTCTTATAACTTGGCTCGATGATAGTGAGAGGCGAGGAATAAATATCCCGGGAAGCCAAGAATAATCATCGGCGAGGCAGGAAATAAAGGAAGAGACGGTATTTCTATGAGTCCTCGTTCCTTGAATAAGGAAGAGGCAGCATTTGTTGGAGTCCTCGTTGCTTGAATAATGGAAGATGCGGCATTTTGGAGTCCTCATTCCTTGAATAAAGGAAGAGACGATATTTCTATGAGTCCTCATTCCTTGAATAATGAAGATGCGGTATTTTTTGGAGTCCTTATTCCTTAAATAAAGGAATAGACGACATCTTGGAATTCTCCTTCCTTGAATAGAGGAAAATGTGATATTTCTTGGAGTCCTCATTCCTCGAATAAAGGAAGAAGCGGTATTTCTATGAGTCCTCGTTCCTTGAATAAAGGAAGAGACAATATCTTGAAGTCCTCGTTCCTTGAATAAAGGAAGATGCGGTATATCTATGAGTCCTCATTCCTTGAATAAAGGAAGATGCGGTATTTCTTGGAGTCATTGTTCCTTAAAATAAAGGAAGAGACGACATCTTGAAGTTATCATTCCTTGAATAAAGGAAGAGACGATATTTCTTGGAGTCCTCATTCCTTGAATAAAGGAAGAGACGAAATCTTGGAATCCTTGTTCCTTGAAAAAGGAGGAGGCAAATTGCTAGATGCTTCTTTCCGGCCTTGCGAAATGTTTATTCCTCGCCTCTCACTATTGTCGAGCCAAATTGTAAGACCTCTTCTATTAGAGGCCGCTTAAGACTCCAATACCTCGAGAGCTCTCCGCGAGATGTTTATTTCCCGCATGGCCAAATGCTTATTCCTAACTTCGCGAGATATGTATTCCTCACCTCTCACGATCATTGAGCCAAGTTGTAAGACCTCATCTATCAGAGGCCACTTATAAGACTCCGATATTTCGAGAGTTATTCGCGAAATGTTTATTCCCTGCCTCGCCAGATGATTATTCTTAGCTTTGTGAGATGTTTATTCCCCACCTCTCACTATCGTCAAGCTAAGTTGTAAGACCTCGTCTATCATAGGCTGCTTATAAGATTTCGATAGTTTGAGAGCTATTTACGGGATGTTTAATCCCCACCTCACCTTATGTTTATTCCCCGCCTTGTCAGATGTTTATTCCTCACCTTTCACCATCGTTGAGTCCAGTTTTAAGACCTCTTCTATTCGAAACTAGTATATAAGACATTGAAAGTTCAAGACGAGCCACTAACTCGATAGTCATTCCTAGCTCTGCGAGATCCCTCACCTTACGGATGTTGCATTACAGTTGCATTTGCCATCAAAGAGCTCATCATGTCTCAACAATTCAATATCGACTGTATTATAGCTACATATCTTTTAGAGCTTTGTTTCTGCTTTAGCTATGTTACATATACTAATCTTCAGAGAGTTCATATTATTTATCACTTCGTAAGGAGAGGGGTAGAGCCACTTTAATACATACGAAGATGAAGCCTTCTATGACTAGATCAAACACCATGGAGGAAGCCGACATGGATGTGCCACCCTCATGTAAGGATGTCAACTTATTATAGCTAATTACAGATTCAGAGCATCGCCTTGACTACTTACACATTTAGAGCATGGCCTCTGCTACTCACATTCAGAGCATCGCCTTATCGATTGCTTATATATTTAGTCTCGTCTCTACATTAGTTTCATCACAGTAGCTTATATTATAAATCATATTAGCATATTAATATTCGACTCAGACTTGGGGGACTATTGTGATACTAGTATTTTTGTATCATTATATTATTACTGCTACCATATGCATTTTATTATTGCTGCCAAGTGATAAGTGCATTTTACACACTTATTTTGGGCTACAAACATTAATAATTATTAATAAATACGTGAAATATAGCTTAATTCGATGAAATTTGTATTTTACAGGACAACAATGAAGAATATGACGGAAACTAGGAAAAAATGGAAAAATGACTAAAACAAAAGAAAACCAAAGTTCATGGACATATGTGCAAATAACTGAAAGACGACCCGAAGGAGAGATCGAAGATGTGAAGATGGCGAGATCAAATTGATCAAAGGGTTTTAAGCAAGGAAAAGAGGCACGAAAGAGGAGAACAACACCACGGCGAGAAAATTTAATTCAATAATCAAATTCGTGATGTAATTCTTCATAGATTTTTCTGATTTTCTTTGTTCTACCATGCTATTCTAGATTAATTTTGTGCTAGTGTTAGATGAACTATGTAATATGATTTTTCTATTCTTAGTTTTCCATTCCTGATAATCTAAAACACGTTTTGGGATATTTGAATAATTTATATGATTTTCTTTTCTCCATAGTTATTGTATACGTAATAGTGCGAGTTTGGTGACTTGTTTTATACATTCGAAAGAGGGAGAATATGTTCGACGTGGTATAAATCATTATAGAGTCCGATATGGGATAAAAATATATCGCTATGTCCTATGTGAATCTTTAGTGCTCACAAAAACTTGTGCATTTTTGTGTGTTTGAATCAGTCATAGAAATATAGTAAAGTCACATATTGAAATAGGTTTAATAGTTTAGGAGCATTGATTTTTCAATATTTCAATCGTGTGTCAAGGTCTAAAACTAGGTTTTAAGAAAACTATTACATAGGGATTCGTGATCCTAGTACATTCATTATATATTAGAAAAACTTTTGTAAAGTCCCGAATTTTTTCTTAATAAAATAGAATTAATTATTCTATGTGCTATATTTTAATATTTTGGGAAGTGATGGACTAAAGTGTATATATATTGAATTATATTTTATTTGAGTCAAATATTTAAATCTTGATAGAGTGATGATAAATAAATCAATATTGTACTCGTTATATAGCTCATTATTAATTATGTATATTGGGGCCAAGAAAAAAAAATGAAAAATCGATTCGGATAAGTTAAACTCAAGATATTGAATTTTATAAACTTTGTCTCTTAATGGGGTTTGTTTCGATTTATTTTTGAATTTATAGAGAATACCAACCACGTGTGGATTAGATAGGGATAGGTAAAATAGTTTCTTATTTAAAAAAAATTAATAAATGTTATAATATAGTATATTGACACTTTCTTGATATAGTACATGGCATGTCATCATTTGTGCCACCAAAAGAGCCAGTTGTTTTTTATTGGAATTAATAAAGTTGTCTTTTAATTTCAAATGAGTCAAACATGTGTGAGAGAAATGAAAAGTTGTCAATCAATTCCTTTTTTTAAATATTATTTCATGCCTAGATATTAGGAAATTTGTAATGATCGCCTGCTTATCACTTGTTGGATGGAAAAGGAAACTGTTGTAAGGATGTAATTAATATTATATGCTAAAAACGTGTCTTATCATTTAAATTAGCATCATTTGTACCTAATTTCATGCCATTAGGAAAAGTTATTATTTATTTAGCATCAATTACACCTAATTAGGTGTCACTGGATTTAAGGATTTACCCATATATATGTACGACTTTTGGTTTGGGTTGGGCACCACGTTGAAGTTAAATCCATAAGGTATCCAAAATTTTATTTTGTGTTTGCAATCATTAATTAACTTATGTTTCATAATAGAATATAATTTCGACATTTTCTTGGCAGATAGACACGACAACAGCGAAAAGGTTTTGGGAACGTGAATTTCTTACTTTCTTCCAACAATTCTATTATCAAACGAGGTAGGATACTACGTGCAAGTTGTATGTCCTTGCAATGTTATAATTTTTTTTACGTAAATTATTTCATGAAATACTAATTGATCTGTGGGTCTCAACGAAATGAAATGAAATGTAAGATCTCCTTCGAGTTTTAAAAAGTTATTATATTATTTTGGACGCACGTATTTTACTGAATTTAAATTACTCATTCCTTCAAATTTTAATATTTCAGGTTTGATCGGTCAACGTGGATGGTGGCTGAGCAGTGTGTGGGTTGCCAAGTAATAAATTTTCAAGAAAAACATTCAATAATAAATTATGTTACGATATTTTGTGTTTTTCTTACTTTTATTTAATATTCTAGATTTCGCAATTGTATGTTTAATTTAGTATTTAAATGTTCAAATAAATCAAGAGTTTAATTTTTAAATTAAATAATTATGCTTCAAGTGTTATTATGAAATGATATCGGTAACACCCCAAAATTTAAGTCAATAAAATTTGGGGTGTTACAACTTCAACTTGCATTCGACATAAATCTCACTCAGTCTAGTTAAAGCATTCACAATTGCATTCGCATCATTAATTTAGTTATAAAATCATCAGAATGAACATTCTCATTCTCATTATTTCGATTAAGGTAACGGTAATTAAAATTAAGACTAATCAATCCTTGTGGGACGATATTCGGACTCAAAAAGTCCACTTTATTACTTATAATGAACTGTACACTTTGCAGTGATTTTAATTAGATATATTTTTGTGAACAATTTTTTGGTACGCATGTCAAATCATTGCTACCATGTTATGACACTATTTTCACTACTGCGAGTACGTATGTCACGTTATCTACATTATCAACATGTTGCTTCACTATAACACTACTATTACACTAAGTTGTGCAAGCACATGACCTGTTATGATACATGATAAGCTTTCTGCATATTATATCCTAGAGAAATGTGATATATCATTATTTACTTTATCATTATGAGTAATTTTAGGGGCAAATGGATCCCGATATATTTTATATATGTGCAGCGAAAATATTATGTTGTATTATAGGTTGGTTTAGTTCATATTACAGATGAGATGCTGACTAAATTTCGAAAAATTATATGCATAATCTATCTTTCAAGACAATTCGTAAGTCCTCGCTTATTCAGGCTCGCACATATATTTTCTGAGGCAGTTCGTAAGTCCTCACTTATTGAAGCAATTTGTATACTCGAGGCAATTCATAAGTTCTTGCCTATTTGGGATCGGTGCATATTTTTGAGGTAGTTTGCAAGTCCTTGCTTATTGGAGCAACTCATATTTTTGAGGTAATCTAAAAAAAAGTCACCTATTTGACGGCTTATATTTCGAAGTCCGACCTGTAAGTGAATGTACGACTCAGACTTGGGAGACTATTGTTATATCCATAAATTACGTGTCATCCTTACATGGAGGAGGTCCCATATATGTCTACATGGTATCAACTATTCAATTGATTAAGCTATTTAACTAAACAATTTGAATCTTGGGCTCGGCCCATCACCCACGTGGCCCATTTACATTTTCCTATATATATATATGAGTTACATTCATAATAATATATGTTTTCTAATCTTAACCAAGTTCTCTCTCTCTCGCGCCCCCACTCTCTTTATCCCTCACCCGGCCATTGACTTGACGGTCAGAGTGCAAACAGCGTCAGACCTTTTTTCTCATTCGGTGGCCTTTGCCTCCTAACGGGATTTTTTGTGTGCAAGAGATGTCTACGTGGAGGGGAGGTGGCTGGGATTCTGTTGGCGCATTTTTTGAGGTCGACAAGTATAATTATGTATCAATTCTCAACAATCATAAGACAAATCATTTCTGTGCATTTTATATTCTAATTGTCTGGTTAGAAACTGAAATGATATATTTTACGTGCATACCGGGTATGATTATACTATATCCATTTAAGTTTAATATTGAAGTCTATTTCTGTATGAATCAGCGGTCAAATTCTGTTTAGTTATGGTATAAATGTACCATCAAGTTTCTAAAATTGATCAAAATTTGGAATTCCCTACTCATATTTCATTTGTACACTCACATTAAACGTTATGTAGCAATCACTTAACATGCTAAATGACTTTAGGTAATTGTCATCATGTTTTTAATTGAAAAATGAAAAGACATGTATGTAGTGCATAATTATACCTACAATTTAGTATCTGCTTTGTGATTAGTTATGTAAATATTTCATTGACTGCATACACCAATTAATGTGGAATATGGGAAATTCTACCCACTTCCGAATGAAAAGAAATTATCCATTTCAAAGGAATATTTCATACGAACCATTGTATACATTGTTGGTCCCAGATATGGTGATTTATATGTGAATCAACCATACAATCAAGAAAAGTAAAATAAATGCAAATATTTAAAGAACACAGAGAATTTTTGGCCAAAGGCCTCGAAGGTTCAACAACCACATCCAACGCCTAATCCCCCATTGAGCATTCGTTAGGATATAGCTCGAATCTACTAGAAACAGCCCAAAATCAGGCAAATAGAGTTACATAACAACCAATAATGTTCGAACTCAGAGAACACAGACTGAAGACCCTCAAAATTACGGTATAATCTCACTAAGAGATTTACCAACACTTTCTCTAACTAGTATATATGAGAATCAGTTAGAAAATCTCACAAATCTACAGATTAATCACAAAGAATATTGGGCAGTTTAGAGAGAAAAACACTAGGGTTTCGAGAGAGATGATAAGTCTGAGATCCCAAAAGTCTTTAGTGGGGCTATTTAAATGAAATAGCCATCAGTTCCAATCCAACGATCATTAATGGTCCACTTGTCATCCATCCACAAATTCTTGTTTAATAAAATCAATAGATAGATTTTGGAGAATTCTACGAACTGAGCCAAACAAAGTAAATGGGCTCACTTATCTCATATGGGCTGAAGAATTCAACACCCAACTTTTACAATCTCCACCTTGGTGAATTTTGAAAAATTGTCCTAAATGGATTCAAGTATACTTAAATTCATTTGCTCTTGTTACCTGTAAAAGAAAAACAAAAAGTTAGTAAGCTTCAAGATTCAACAATCTTAAAGAATCAAAAAAATTTCCAATAGGTATTACCTTTGTACTTGCATCAGCATGATTTATTTTTGTTGGAATTTTAACCAATTTTATATCACCTTTTTCAACTATATCTCTTATGAAATGAAACTTAATGTCTATGTGTTTAGATCTGTCATGAAAAATTGGATTTCTACTCAAGAAGATAGCACTTTGGTTATCAGAACATAAGTTGCAATTCATTTAATAATCCCATAAGCCACAAACCTTCTTTTATTGCCTCGGTGGCAACAATGTATTCAGCCTCAGTGGATGATAAAGCAACAAGTTTCTGAAGTTGTGACTTCCAACTAATGCAAGTATTATTTAAAACATAAAAATATGCAGAGATGGATTTTCTGTTATCAATATTTCTAGCAAAGTCTGAGTCTACATAACCCTTCAATTTAAGGCCAGTTGTATTAGTTTTAAACATTAGTCCTAGGTTTTGGGTTCCTTTAAGATATTTAATCAGATTTTTCATAGCTTCCCAGTGAAGCTCACCGGGTTACTCATAAATCTACTAAGGACACTCACTGCAAAAGCAATATTAGGCCTAGAACACACCATAACATACATGACAGACCCCCACAACATTGGCATATGGAATATTCAACATTCTATTTCTTTCATTTTCATTTTTAGGTGAGTGATCACAGAATGTTTCACATTTCCATCTAAAGGGCCATACAGGAAAGCAGTTTTCACATAAAGTTGCTCCAATTCCAAATCAAATTGAGCAACTAAGGCAAGTAAGATTCTAATGGAGGTATATTTAATGACAGATGAAAAGATCTCAGTGAAGTCTATGCCTTCTCTTTGTGTGAAACCCTTAGCTACTAATCTAGCTTTGTATCTTCTATCATTTAATTTAGATTCACCCTCTTTAATTTTGTAAACCCATTTATAGTCAATCAATTTGCAATCCTTGGGTTTATCCACTAAGTTCTAGGTTTTATTCTTATGAAAAGAGCTCATCTCTTCTGTCATGGCTTCAACCCATTTAGTAGAATCTTTAGAGGCAACTACCTCTTCATAGGATTCAGGTCACAAACAAGAAAATCAGATTCAGTCTGAACACACACACACGACTAGTAGATTGAAATCTAGAAGGAGGTCTAATTTACCTTCATTCTTTATCTCTAGTTAACTGATAATTTTGTAGGTTATGTGCAGGTTCAATTATTTGATTATTATCAGAAACATCATCATCAGTAATCAATTGAGCGTTTGAGGTGTCCCCACCTCAATCTGTGTCTGCACATAGTCATCTTGATTACTAAAATCAATTTCAATGGTAGCAAAATCCCTTTCAGTGATCCTTTCTGCATACTTATCACTAACACAGGGAAACACATCTTCATTAAACACAATAAATCTGCTAACAATCACTTTATACCCCCTTAATTCTTTAACGCAGTGTGTGTACCCTTTTATTCTTTCACCATATCCAAGGAAGACACACTTCTGTGACCTGGGATCAAGTTTGGACTCAGTATGATGAGCATATGCTGCACATCCAAAGGTTTTGAGATGAGTATAATCAGGGATAGAACCTGACCAAACTTGTTCAGAGATTTTATAGTCTAAGGAATTGGATGGGCACCTATCGATCAAATAGGAGATAGTTTTCACTGCTTCACCCCAAAATTTTTTTAGCAGACCTGAACTAACTAGTATACATCTAGTTCTTTCAAGAAGATTTATGTTCATCCTCTCAGCAATGCCATTTTGTTAGGGAGTATAAGTCACAGTCCTATGTCTTATTATACCTTGATTGCTACAATAATTATCAAATTCAGCATTGCAGAATTCTAAGACACTGTCAGTCCTTAGAATTTTGATTTTCTTACCCGTCTGATTTTCTATCAAGGTTTTCCAGTCCTTAAAAGTAAGGAAAGTATCTAATTTTGATTTCAATAAGAAAACCCTGAATCTTTCTAGAAAAACCATCAATGGTGAGAAGATAATATCTAAAACCTAAGGCTGTAGAAGTAGGAGCAAGGCCCCAAAGGTCAATATGTATATATTCAAGGATATTTTGTGACTTGTGTAAACCAGATTTAAAAGGTAGTTTGTTTTGTTTTCCCATTACACAGTGTTCACAGAAAATTAATTTCTGAAAACACAATTAAACCAACCTTTGAAAGATACTTTAAACTTTTTTCACTAAGATGACGTAACCTTTTATGCCACAATTCTGATTTATCAATCTGTGTCACTAAGCTCACATAGTTACTCATAAGAACAGAATCAGGTTTTATGGTATAAATTCCATTTATCTTGGGAGAAGTGACAATGAGTTTTTGATTCCTGACAATGTTGGTTAAACCATTGCTTATTTCAATGTGATATTTCTCATCATCTAAAACCCCCAAAGAAATGAGATTTCGTTTAAGTACGGGAACATATCTAATGTGATTCAACCTCAGAATCTGACCATTTTCCATTTTCAGGACAATATTACCAATACCTTTTATAGGGCAGGATTCATTGTTCCCAAGTCTTACATAACCATCACTAAGATAGTAAAATAAAATAAAAAACCAGTAGATATTAAGACTCATATGGAAAGAGCAGCCTGAGTCCAGTACCCAGTTCTAATCAGATTTTTCAACAGAGGAAGCATAGTCAACTCCAATATCAGCATTGTCTTCCTTATAAGAAGCAGCAATGGCTGAAGTTCTATTTTCATGATTAATTCCCTTTCCTACGTCATTAGTTTTCTAAAAATAGTCTTTTATCAAGTGACCAGCTTTCCCACAGTAGTAACACTTTCTATTCTTATCCTTTCCATTATATATTTTCTTATCTTTTCCTTTATTATCATCCCCAAATTTCTTCTTTTGGAAATTTCTATTTTTGTTGAAGTTGGCTTGAGTGAAATTATTCAAGCCTTTTGTGGAGGATTTATGATTAGATAAGACCTTATCTATGTAAAGAGCCTCTTTGTGTTCAGACTTGAGTTCTAAATCTCTATTTCTTAGAGAACTGTGTATTATGTCAACAGTCAAGTTACTCCTCCCATATTCTAAGGCATTCTTAACATCCTTATATTCGTCACTAAGAGCATTAAGTAGATAGACTACTTTTTGATCATCATAAATCTTTTCCTCACAGTTAATAAGATCATGTGTATTAAACCTATCCATGTTTTCCTCTAGGTTAGCACTGGGGTCAAACTTGTTACTAAAGTATGGTTTCCAAAGAAAACACTTATTAGGCAAGGATTTGGTAACATACTGCTTCTGAAGAGCTGTCCATAGCTCAGCAGCAGTAGTAGTTTCTCTTATCTTTCTAATAACAGAGTCATATAAATGAAGAAACAGAGTACTTCAGGATAATTCATCTTGTTCACTCTTCCTAGCATCAGATAAAGTTTCAGGCCAAGATTCATCAAGAGCTTTAGCACATTTAAGAGTCATTAAAAGGGCTTTCATTTTTTAGCTACAGACATTAAAATCTCCTTTGCCATCCCAATGTTGAACATCAATTTTAGTGATCATGTTGTGCAGATGTGTCTTAATTGTGTTTAACAAATAAGACAAATATGGAAGCACAAAGTGTTTCAATTTCAGCAGATTAGTAATTGTAACACATGTCCTATGGAAACACAAAGCCAGAGTGTCTACACACAGGAAACAGCAATTACACAATTTCAGGATACACATAAATACTATATTCACCAAGTATATAAACAAAGTTTAGATTACTATACAGATCAAGATTCACAGCAGCTTAGTAACTATATATGATTATCAAATTCAAGAAATTAACAAAACTGAATATACACTAAGTATATACACAGTAGATTAATCAAGATCCTAAAAGGATTTCTTAAAATCGTACCTTGACTCTCTCAAATTCTAGGGGTCTCATAGGGGACCCTAGACAAAGGTAAATCAAGGGGGTTTAAGGCAATCCCTCAACTAGTACTACGGATTTAAAGAAAAACTAAAGTAGAGGTTAAAGAAAAGTGTTACCAGAGCTCCAAGAATCATTTTAGTAATCAACAGTTACCAGAGTATAGCACAAGATTCCAATCAAGAGATCTTTGTCACTGTAAAACAACAAAGTGATATTAGATCTAAACTTTTCAGAACCGGAAGAGTCACAAAACAAATCGCGAGTGGAAAATTTTTAAGAAACAAGCTCTGATACCACTGTTGGTCCTAGATATAGTGATTTAGGGTGTGTTTGAGCCATATTATTTTAGAAGAATGTATTCTGGAATAGTAGATGGAAGGAGAATGTGTGGTTGAAAAGGAAGGAAAAATTATTGATGTGATGAAAAATATTATTTTATTGAAGAATGTGTGGTTGAAAATGCGTAGAAGAATGAAAATGAAAATTTTAATGTGGTTCAAATAGGGCTTTATATATGAATCAACCATACAATCAAGAAAAATAAAATAAATGCAAAAAGTTAAAGAACACAGAGAATTTTTGGCCAAAGACCCCCGGAGGTTCGGCGACCACATCCAACACCTAATCCCCCGTTGAGCATTTGTTAGGATATAGCTCGAATCCACTAGAAACAACCCAAAATCAGGCAAATAGAGTTATAGAACAACCAATAATGTTCGAACTCAGAGAACACGTACTGAAGACCCTCAAAATTACGTATAATTTCACTAAGAGATTTACCAACACTTTCTCTAACTAGTATATGAGAATCACTCAGAAAATCTCACAAATGTACAGATTAATCACAAAGAATATCGTGTAGTTTAGAGACAAAGACACTAGGGTTTCGAGAGAGATGATAAGTCTGAGATCCCAAAAGTCTTTGGGGCTATTTAAATGGAATAGCCAGCAGTTCCAATCCAACGATCAACAATGGTCCACTTGTCGTCCATCCACAAATTCTTGTTTAATAAAATCAATAGACAGATTCTAGAGAATTCTACGAACTGAGCTAAACCAAATAAATGGGCTCATTTATCTCATATGGGCTCAAGAATTCAGCACCCAACTTTTACATACATTAGTAATGTTCATTTGTGAAACTTCTTCTGCATGTTCAAAGGACGAAATTGAATGGCTGTTGATAGGAGTGGCTATCTACCTCCAATGATTTTGCATTTCTGTTCGCAAATTATTAAGTAAAAGTAAAGATCTTGAATCATTGAATATGGGTACTTTGAAGATGTAGCCCAATTTTCTGAAAGAAAGAACATCATCAAAATTATTTTTTAAGTAAAAAGAAGTTTCTGCCTTTTGTTATTAAAATGAGGATACTTGATCATTTTCTAATCTGAGAGTTTTCCAAGAATAGATATTGGATATATAAACTCAAATGAGTAATGCTATTCATCCCTACTGGGATTACAAATACAGTTTAGGTGGCGTTAATGTGACATTAAATGATAGGTAAAATTAAATAAGTCATTTAATTTTACATTTCATTTAACCTATCATTTAGAGTCACCTAAACTGTGTTTGTAACCCCACTGTGGATGAATAACATTACTCTATAAAAATTCATGATTTATTTATTTATTTAAAATAAAGATATTAATGCATTGGTTCATTAGCATCATTTGTCGTTATTTTAACTATCATTATGTGCTTTTCTAGAAAGTAGAGTATACTGTTCAACAAGCTTTCATGTTGATTAGAATTGTGAAACTAATTGATGCATGCAAATAGTATTATCATAATAACTTTTTGGTTAATGTTAATTTGAAGTAGATGTATGGAAAAAGAAATGGATAAGAATATCATTCAAGAATGAGTGTTGAAAAATGGACAATGGTCTATGAGATGATAGAAAGCTTCACTGAAATTTGATTAAAATATGTGAGACGATATTTGTGCAAAGTAAAAATAATCTTATATTATCAAGTTATGACAATTGCAGAATAAATGTGTGTTAAGTAGTACGAGGTGAGAATTGCCTCTACAAATGATTAATGTGAAAAGAGATGACGATATTTAAATTGGTTCGACCTAAGAATTTTGGGGGTCGAACATTTCATTCTAAACATAAGACTTTGTAGTAGTATACATTTTTTTAACCTTGCATGTACGTGTGGGCAATGGGTCGACCCGGGCTCTTAACCTAAACCGACCCAAGTCAACCCGAATTGGTTCGGGTCGGATCTTTTTTTAAAAAGACAAATTACCCTTTTCTTCCACTCTCACGCATCGCCGTCCCTTCCTCTTCCTGGACCTTTCTCTTTCTAAAATGAAGACATTTTTACTTTATGCCTCTGCTTTTGATGTTGATCATTTCTCGTTTTTCTTGATCACTATTAAGGAAACACCTTCCAAAACAAATGATGACAGCAAGCTTGATTTCGTATGACAGCAAGCTTGATTCTTGCCCGTGATATGAAGAATTGCATTCATTCACTCCTTTCTATTTGTGTGAAAATTGTAATCATAGACACTAATCTTTCCGTAATTTTGTCAATTCCTGCAATCACCATAGACACAAGTTTATAACTTTTATAGCATCTGTAAATTAGTATATATATAGAATTCATCTCCACAGCAACGGCAAGGAGAGTTACCATCCAGTGAGCACTGCCTTCTTGTCCATTTTTAAGGTATCAGAGCACAATCGTGACCTCTGTCATTTTCTTTTCCAAATTCGATCCCATGGCCTCACCAAACTCTCGTGTTAACCCAGCAAGCATCCATAACTTGGTTACAATCAAACTCACCAAAGACAACTATCTCCTTTGGAAAACACAAGTAGTTCCCTTGGAGGGATATAATGCTACCGAGGCATGTCGTAGAGTTACCAAGAAAAGCATAAAAAAATATCACCAAACTTAGTGCCAATCAACTCACTCTTCCATTTAAAGTTTTGTAAAATTTCATTGCACATGTCATTCTTCCTCAAAAGGGTCATGGGGACGAAATAAATAATTTTGATCTTTTCATACTCGATTCCTTTCTAGTTGGGCAGAAATTAGACTTTCTTACCAAATATGGATCATATTTGGCATGTCAGCTTTTCAAACATGGAAGTGAGCAATTGATTGAAGTGTATGACACCAACTTCTACTTGGTACCATGCAATGTAAGATGAGACGAGAAGAAGAATGGTGTAGGGATACCATAGATACGTTATGGACAAAATATTCTATTTTGACATCTAGTTGTAGTGCAGACTATGTTTCAGTTATACTTATTTTACTATTTTGGCTAGTTTGAGAATGCTTACTTTTGGATTTGTATCAAAAACATGGCATCGCATGTAGGAGTAGGCAAAACCCAAATCAACTTGAGCAAACCGCCCGACCTGACCTAAACTGGCTGATTTGGGTCGGATTTTTGCTTTTTTAGGGTGGATTTCAGGTAGTAGGTTGGTGGGTCGAGTCGGGTCCCGACCCGACCACAGTAAAAATTTAAAAAAATAAAAGAAAAGGGAAAACAACGTTCAATCGGAACACAAAACCTAAAAGCCAATACCAAATCACAGACTCCATCACTCCAAGTCCAACCTTCAAGCTCCTAATTCCTCTCCGGACTCTTCAAGCTAAAACCAAATTTCATCTCAAATTCTTCTTCAACACCAGCAAGGCAGTAACAGATCTACGCTAAATCGATCTTTTCTATCTCTTGAAAGTGTTTATTACCAGTGTTGCAACGGACGGTTTCCCGCAATTTTTTCCTCTTTGATTTCATCACCAGGTTAGTCGGATTGTTTCAGTAATGGGTTAATTTCACAAACGGTCACTGAAGTTACATGAAAATAACAAAATGGTCACTGAAGTTTAAAACTTTCAGAAACGGTCACTCAACTTTCACATGGTTTCAGAAATGGTCACTGGAGTTAGTTTTAGGACTTTTATGTTTTAATTGAAACCAAAAGCACCAAAACACGATCACTTAAAAGTTGGAGGACCTCAACTACAAAATTCATTTAAAACCCACCTCCAAGCTCCAGCCAACTCCTCCGCCGCCACCTAGCTAAACCCCACATTTGCACCACCGTTCTCCGCCAAGCCCCACCCCTCTACACCACCATCATCAACCACCTCCTCTACCATCCCTCTCCTTCATATTCCAAGCGCATGTATCAATTGCATTGCAACCTGATCAGACAATGAAAAGTCAGATTAATCATAAACTCAACCCACACATCATCCGATAGATTTAATTAAAAAAAAAAATACCAACAGATCTAAAAATCGGAAAAATGGGAGGAAAACTATTGCTAAAGAACTCTATCTTCCAGCTACCAATAAAATCGATGTAGAGCATTTTATCGAATTAGATTGTTCAAATCGTTAAATGCCTTGCAACCATTTATCAGAAAACAAATTTGAATTCGCCCCAAAAAATCAACTAAGAATGGAGTTTTAAAAAAAAAAATTAAAATTCCAACAAGAATTATAAAATCAGCCGAAAAGGGTGATTAAATTACCAGCTTCCTCATCTCTTCGAGCGTCCAAATCGAGATCTCGGGTCCCGTTTCCATGCTGTTGCAGAACATCCTCAACTACTGACGCCGCTGAAAATGAAAACGCACCTTCGTCGTCGAATCGGAATGCTCGCGCAGTGTGTGCTGAAAAAACGGCTTGGAATATGAAGGAGAGGGATGGTAGAGGAGGTGGTTGATAATGGTGGCGGTGTAGAGGGGTGGGGTTGGCGGAGAACGGTGGTGCAAATGGGCGGTTTAGCTAGGCAGTGGCTGAGGAGTTGGCTGGAGGTTGGAGATGGATTTTAAATGAATTTTGAAGTTGAGGTCCTCCAACTTTTAAGTGATCATGTTTTGGTGCTTTTGGTTTCAATTAAAACATAAAAATCCTAAAACTAACTCCAGTGACCATTTCTGAAACCATGTGAAAGTGGAGTGACCGTTTCTGAAAGTTTTAAACTTCAGTGACCATTTTGTACTTTTCATGTAACTTCAGTGACCGTTTGTGAAATTAACCTTTTCAGTAATCAATTTTCGATTTTAAGATAAGTAGACTGTAGTGTAGTTTTTATTCAACACACCCATTTCTTATTTTCTTGTTTTTGTGAAGAATAATTTAGTTAACCTAGGTTTATTTTCTGCTTCTTTGTGTCAATTAATCGAATAGTTGACGATAAAATAATTATTCTCTGTGAGATCGAGGGTGATGAGTCGAGTTAAATTTGCAAGGAATGGAGTGAGTGTTCCTGAGTAGCCCTGTGAGTCGAGGGTGAGTTGAACAACTCAGTTTCCACTTCAAGTGATGCCACATGTGAAATGAGTGACTCCAGGTATGGAGCAAGCATCGGTGGAGAAATTCCAAGTGCCAAGGCAAGAATTGGGAGGTATGGAGACAGGTTTAATGGCGGATATGAAGGATTTGAGGGCTATAATATTTGAGGAATGGACAGTAAAAATAGAAATTAAGAAGAAGATGAAGATGTTAGATTTAGGTTCGGCCATGGTGAGATGTTGCGAAGAATTCAGTTATTTTAGGTTTGGTTTAAAGGAGTTTCATGAGTTTTTCAAAGTGGTGTAAGGTGTTAACTGTTGAGGAAATAATGATGTGGGGCTTTCTTCTCACGGTAATACACTGCACTGAGGAGAATTTTGGTCCCTCCAAGGACGACACTCACCTTTGGTTCGAACCTGCCTTGGCCAATTTTGCAACAGTTTATTCAGTACTGTTGTAGTCAATATTATGGCCAGTAGATCAGTTTTATCGACTTCAAATTTGAATTTGTTCCATTTTCTATTTTATTTTTAAAATTTTAACAATTTATTCACTCTAATTCAACGCCTCCATGGGATACAATGAAAACGATGGAATTGATAGAAAACTCATTAACATTGATTGTTATGTTATTTTCGGATGAATGTAATTAGTATTTTCTTACGGTTGATTTTTAGTTTTTTGCTCTGATTATGTAATTTGGTGTTTGTCCTATGAGTAAATATTTGTTGTATTATTCTTATATGTGCATGATCAATTTACTTGTCAATATAACTTTTGGTGTATTCATAGTTTTTGTGCAATATGTTGGTAGGTAAAAATCTAGTATACTTGCTTCTTATGTTTGGGATCACTTCACTCTATTAGGCTCAAAGGATGATCCAGATGTTAGGTATAAGTGTAACTATTGTGGAGTAGATTATGCTTGTTGCACTAAGAAGTGTGGTACTAGTACATTGATTAATCATTTCACAAATAAATGCAATCAAATATGTGAAATCTTCTCCAGCTAGGAATGAAAAATTGAAGGAGTGTGCTAGGAAAGAGAAGATTGATTGCAAGTCTATTGTGTTTTTGGATGTTCGAACTAGTTGGAACTCTACCTATTTGATGTTGGAAACGACATTGAAATTTGAAAAAACTTTCGATAGGTTAGAAGAGGAAGATGCTCAGTATTTTCATTACTTTCGTGAAGATGATGGTAGTAGAAAGAAGGGTGGACCTCCGTCAAGTTCAGATTGGGAAAGTGCATCTGTGTTTGTTAAATTTCTTCAAAATCTCTATAATGTGACTTTGACTTTTAGTGCTTCATTGCATGTAGTGCTTGTGCTTATCTTCATGAAATTTGTAATCTTGTAATCGAATTGGATGAATGGAGATTAAGTGAAAACTTTTTGTTTGGCGAAATGGCGACTAACATGAAGAAGAAGTTTGATAAGTATTGGGGTAAAATGGAAAATGTGAATCAGTTGTTGCTTTTTCCTACTATCCTCGATCCAAGATACAAAATGAATTATGTTGAAAATTATTTGAATGATCTATATATGGATGGGGAAATTGTTAGTAACATGATTAAGTCTTTGAAAGCCAATTTGATGGATATTTGTGAATGGTATGTGCGTCATGAAAGTAATGATGGAAGTAGTAAAGTGTCAACCGAGGAGNTGCTTTTTCCTACTATCCTCGATCCAAGATACAAAATGAATTATGTTGAAAATTATTTGAATGATCTATATATGGATGGGGAAATTGTTAGTAACATGATTAAGTCTTTGAAAGCCAATTTGATGGATATTTGTGAATGGTATGTGCGTCATGAAAGTAATGATGGAAGTAGTAAAGTGTCAACCGAGGAGTCTATAAGTTCTACCAATACATCTAAACGATGTTCTTCTTCTGCGAGGGATGCTCGCCTGAGTAGATTTATGGAAAAACAAGCACTGAAGGATTCAGTTGCGATAAAAAATGATGTGGAACGATACTT
>CAIGRS010109395.1:0-15451 GCA_903798395.1 Fraxinus floribunda
TCCCTCATTCAGATTCATCAATTTTTTTGATAATCAATCTAGCTATTAAGCTTTTTGCTGATTATCGAGATCTCTGTCAATTTATTCATTTTATGGTTAATGTTCTATATGATTTTCAGCATACTAGGGCTTCTTTACTTCATTGCTCTCCTATGTACGTATTTTCAATGACAAAAGAAATGAAATTTAATGACAAAATTGTATATTAGCGATCACAAAATTAGTTGTTAATTATATTTTTTTGAGGTCAACTTGAATAAAATATTTTATTGTTGACAACAAAAATTTTTTGTTACCAAAAAATATATACAATCACATTTTGCACATATAAATGTGAATTAACAATTTTTTTTTGAAGAATGTCGCTAAGCACATTTAAAGATCAGCACTTTACGACAATGTAATGAACAAAAAAAATCTTTTTTATTAATTATTCAACCACAATAAAATTGGTCTTTTAAATAGGAAATTGTAGTTATGAGTGTGTAGTTAACAAATAAATAAATAATTTATATGTATTAAAAGTGTGATAAAAAATTTTTTTTAACAAAATTATAATTTAAGAACAAAAAGCTTGCAATAGGAAAAACAAAATGATGAGTGGTTATTGGAAATAACATGCTAACTAGTAACTACCACCACATTTTTTGTCATGTCTTGCCGACTATTGTCCACATAAATAAATAAATAAATGGAAGGATGGTTCCCTTTGTTCCAATTCAACAGTGCATTCCGTATAACTAAGACACGTGACCAATGTAGGTAATCTAAAATAGTCTAATGCTAAGTGCACATTATTTGATTGATAATGTAGTTTACATCTCATTGAAGTGTCATCGGTGTGTTTTTTGTTTAAGAAATTGTCTAATAATGTGTTGTCAAGTGACACAATACTTCAAAAAATATTTATTATTTTTTTCTTATTTTTTAAATTTTTTCTAGCTTCTCTTCAAATTATTATATTATTTTCCTTCATTAAAAATTGAAATACTTTGAATTTATTTTATTATAGATAATATGTTTGACTCTCCAAATTTGTAGAGCCTGAATTACTCTCTAAATTAAAATGCTAATTTAAAAAATCTTTTGAAGCATAATTTCAAGGGTTAACATCTTAAAATAAAAAATATCTTATATTTAAATAGTTTCTTGAATATGCTAATGATTTTGCTTTTGCACCTATTTTATTCAAAAATTAGAATACTAATTGATATATTGACATGCATAATTGGGACTTCTTATTCAATATCTTTTTTTCCCGGTTGAGTTTACTTTCCCCTGGATGTAAATGAGGTCATTTCTCATCCCGATCCTCTACTCAACATTCGCCCAAGTAGATTATTAGTGGAATGGATGCACTAATAGCAAGTAGATTATTAGTGCATCCATTTCACTAATAATCTACTTGTAAATATATTGAGTAGAGGATTCCACTAGAATATATTTTCCAAACTTTTATTTTCTTTAAAAAATAAAAATCACTTGTTGAATATATAAAAAATCATAACTTATTATTATTTTTTGGTATTTTTATATTTTTATGAAATTATTTTTCTTTATAGTTGAATATGTGATTATTTGAGTTAATTGTCCCAACAATCACTAAGCTTATGTCTATTTTTTCGAATGTTCATTAAATTTTAAAATGTCGAGTTTTGACCATTAAACTTATACAAATGTTGTATGTTACTCATTGACATAACACCCACTTCAAACATCTAACGCAATTGGTGACATAGTTAACGGAATGCAGATGTGATGCCCTATCACATCATCACCTAATTGTCATGTAAGAAAGTATATTTTATAGCTCACTAAAGTTTAAAAATATGTTCGATAACTCACTATACTTTGAAAAATGTTTTCGATTGCTCACTGAACTTTGAAGCATTCACCACGATTACTAGACCCATTTAGTAAAACAAAATGTTAAAATAACCTTAATGTCGAAGAATTTAGTATTTTTGGTTTCGTGTTTTTAGTTATTTATAATTATTTTGATAAAAAAATAATTTTGATCAAATAATCTATTATTTATATATTTTGTGGGATGCACATACAATACATACATTATTATTTTTTTACTTTCTATAATTTATGAACATGAATTTGTTAAGATTTGAAGACGAAGGAAATGCACGTCTACTGATTTTCTTCTCTGAGTAGTGTAAAAAAGACTAGACAATCTACCTTCACACTCACTTGCGAATATCTTCCTTCACCATAATCCCATCACTCTGGATAAGAGAGCACTAATACTAACTCTGTCGCCACCGCCATGCCTTCATCGTCCGCTCCTTCCTCACCCAAAGAAGTTATCGTCAAAATCAACGGTCAGGATTCCTTCAATGAACCAACTAAAACAATTGAAAATACTAGTACTACTACTAATGTCGATAGATTGTTGAGGGACTCGAGTTACAATTTCTCAAATGACACCTTTATGAGTGCTGCTGCGTTTCGATTTCATAATCGAGTCTCCCTTATCTCGTATAGCAGAGAGTGTGCGTACTAACTATGACCAAATGACGCAGATGGAAGTCTGTGTCCTGTTTAACGACAACACGATGGAGACGATAGCGATTTGGGGCTCAAAGCACAGCTCCAACACTGAACTGGAGGAGTTTCTGGTCTATAGCTCCAACTCATCTTTTCGGAGAAAACCCAGTTTGCTTAGTGCTACCAAAAATGGTACATGTTGATTTCGAGCTTGACGACTGAGAACGAGCACGAACGAGATCTTTCGGTACTTGAAACAAAGGTGACGAGGTGTGTCCTCGTCGCTCCTTCGATGTTTAAGTCACAGAGAGAATTTGAGAAAAGATATATGCTGCAAAATTATGTAAAAACGTACCTTGATAATGAATTAGAATGATGTATTTATAGATGTAAGTAGTGCACTCCTAGTAGGATTATAATGTTGGAATCCCTAGGAGTTCTTACATGATTGGAAGTTGTAACTTAGTTACTTTTGTATCACCCATGTGTTTGGATAAAGATGTGACTCTAATGGTAGAATCCTTTCAGGACGAGGTAGCATGTTAATAGCAAGACTCTATCTTTCTTAGGTTTGGATAAGCCTTGACAAGAGAGAGAGTCCTAATAAGTCAAGGCTTGTATGGTACGAGGTTCAGTCGTGATCTCGAGAAAGACCTATAGGGACGAGAACGGGCAGTCCTGAGGAGACATGGCTGAGGAGGTCATGAGACGTTGATGCTAAATTGGAAAAATGCTCCTCGAGCCCCAGGCTCGAGCTACACCAATATTAGGATCATCAGTGTTCCCCATACATCCATGCCAGAGCCTCGTGCCTGAGATTCTGGGATGTGATGCACATGGTAATAATAACAAGAATGATGAACTTCGGGAGTAAGATTGAGCAACTTTCGAAATGGGAATGATCGACCCTCGAAATTGGATTGCCCAGATTTGGAAGTTAGACTGTTCAGTCTTGAAATGAGATTGATCAGCCTTTGAAATGAGACTAATCAACCTTGAAAAGGGGCTGATCAGCCTCTGAAATGAGACTGACCAGCCTTTGAAAGGGCCTGTTCAGCCTTGGAAAGGAGGTGATCAACCTTTGAAATTAGACTGATCACCCTTTTAAGTGAGACTGATAAGCCTTGGAAAAGGGTTGTTCAGCCTTTAGAAAGGGCTGTTCAACTTTGGAAATGGGCTGATAAGCCTTTGATGTTAGACTAATCAACCTTGGAAAGGGGACTGGTCAACCTTTGAAGTGAGACTGGTCAGCCTTGAAATGGGTCGTGCCTAAGGAACGGCGGGCCAACTAGGCACGTGACAGCGTGCCACATGGCTTCGATATTTGAGCCAATGATTATCCTGGGTGGATGATCGTTACGGGCATGGGATAGAGGGCTAGGATTGAGAGACCTTTGGCCTTCTTTGAATCCTATAAATACCCCTCTACCCCACTTCATTTGGCACTTTTCACTCTTCAAACACTCATCAGACCACACAGGGTTTAGGCTTAAGGTAAGACCTCATGCCCTTTTTAGTTTTTTATTTAAAAAATGTCTAGCGCTAGTAGTTCATCGAGCTCGGACTCGAGCTCATCACCCGACAATGTGGGACATTTCATAATCCTTTATGCAATTTCCCTAGGTAGCCAACCTATACTCTCATTCCCCGACCTTAGATGTAGATAAAAAGAGCACGAGGTGGTTGGGATAGCCCGAGAATTTGAAATTATGCCGGTGTGTGACGTCAGGGTTCCAGGACCTGATGATAGAGTCAAAAGTGCTCGAGATGGAGATATAGCTATTTATAGGAAAGCTTTGAATGGGGGCTCAGGTGGGCTCTCCACCCTTTCTTCATCGAATTCTTGGTCGAGTTTAATATATGTCCCGGGCAGCTAGTCCCCAACGAGTGGAGGCTGCTCATGTATTTTTTTATAGCTTGTAGATTTTAGGTATAGTCTCGAGGTTAGACTTGCTCAGGATTATCTTCGAACTGAAAGCTCTCACGGGATTTAATTGCTTTGTGTACTTATCTTCTCGGGGCAAATTTAAAGTCCCGAAAATGCCGAGCTCCCTTAAATGATGGAAATCCAAGTTCTTTTTTATCCATCCCCAAGACCCCGAACATCCCTTCAGTCCTCGATGGATTATCCCAAGCACCGAGCAATTTAATGAGGGACAAGCCTACTTTGAGGTATTAGAGAGGGATAGGCAGTGCCTGGTTGAGCTCGACCCTTTAGTGTTCAAGATCGATGACCTTTTTGGGGACGATGTTCTCTACCTCGCTAACGTGAAAGGTGTTGAGGGTAGGATATCTTACTATTCATTATTTTAGCTTTTGTTGTTCGGCACTAGATCTCCTCAATCTCATGACTTGTATATTTATTGCAGCATTCGAAATGGCACTTGACCCTACCGACCTTTATCGAGCTATTCAATAAAAGCCCAAGAATGCCCCAACCAAGCAAGCGGAGAAGAAAACGAAGAAGAGGCCTCCCTGAGAGAGGACTCCCGAGGTTACCAGGAGGGGTCCTGGTAAAGACCCCAGGATCGGGGAGAAAATATAACGACCTGACCTTGTACCTCAACCGTTATCTTATCGTATGTACTGTCTGCTTCGGAAGAGCATATGCCCATCTTACTCACGATTTTCTGACGCGTCCCTAAATAGAAGTCTTGGGTTCGAATCTTGGGGACGCGTTAGAAAGTCGTGAGGGGTAAGATGGGCCTATGCTCTTTCGAAGTGAATAGTACATATGATATGATAACGACTACGGCGCAAGGTCGGGTTATTACAAAAAAACCCGCATTTTTTTGTAACTACTCGACCTTGCGCCGCAGTCGTTATCATATCGTGTGTACTGTCTGCTTCGGGAGAGCATATGTTCGAACCCAAGACCTCCATCATATGAGAGACTTAAGTTGAATCCTAGGACCAATTGGGCCCAATTGGTACTAGGATTCAACTTAAGTCTCCCATGCCTAATTGGTACTAGGATTTAACTTAAGTCTTCCATATGATGGAGGTCTTGGGTTCGAATCCTAGGGACACGTTAGAAAGTCGTGAGGGATAAGATGGACCTATACTTTCCCAAAGCGGATAGTACGTATGATATGATAACGATTGCGGTGCAAGGTTGGGTTGTTACAGGAAACCTCGAGCCAAAGATTGCCAATTACTCAACGGCCTCGAACTGAGGTCTCGATGCCACTTGTGGTCATCAAGCTTGACGAGGATGTGACCATGCCATTGTCCTCAATAGATAGGGTTGAGAAATGTACACTAGTGCTTGAGCTATTCGATGAGTATAGAAGAGAGGGCCACAGTGTCAATGATGGACTGAAGGTGGTAGAGTCATTGACACTTAAGGTATCTCGAACAACTTTCTTTGATTTTTCCATTTTTGATTGTGTCATCTCCCT
The DNA here is from genome assembly GCA_903798395.1 of Fraxinus floribunda. Taxonomy (NCBI): domain Eukaryota; kingdom Viridiplantae; phylum Streptophyta; class Magnoliopsida; order Lamiales; family Oleaceae; genus Fraxinus; species Fraxinus floribunda. The sequence goes on from CAIGRS010109395.1 coordinate 5,901, forward strand.
GAGCAACTTTCTTTAATTTTTCCAAATCTCTTTAATTTTGTAGTCCTTATTCGTTGATCGAGCCTTGGTCTTGAGGGGAGGTGAGGTGGCTGGGAAGGTGGCCTCACTTGAGGAAGAGCTAGATTGTCGGGTTCAATAAATAATTGAACTCGAGGCTGAAGCTGGTCAACGATCTAAAGAAAATAACAAGTTGATGGCTAATTTGTGGCAAGCTCAAGATGAGGCTGGAATGGCCTGGGATGAACCTGATGAGGCCAAGATAGAACTCGAGCGTAAAACAAAGGAGTTCGAGATAAAGCTCGGTGAGGCTCGAGCCAAGGCGGTCGAGGACTTAAAGAAGTCAGACGAGTTCAAGACAATGAAGGGCGAGTACGCTTTGGGGTCTTACAATTACATCTTCAAACAAGCTCGAGCTTTTTTCCATTCGAAGCTACCAGGTGTCACCTAACGCCCTCTCCCGAGGTCATCAAAGGGTTCGAGCTTTCGTCCTTTGAGGGCATGCTGGTCGAGGATGAGGATAGAGTTGATGATGGAGATGAAGTCTCTAGGCCCCCGAGTATGACCTCGATTAGGATCCTCCACATTCCCCGTGTATCATTTCCTATTTTTTGAGTTTTAGCTATGTACATTACCCAATCAGGATTCAAACAATGTCAATTTACTTTTTGATTTTTGCAAGTACATTGCCCGATCATGGGTTTGAATGTTTAACATTGTTGCTTGTTACTTGTACACTGATAATTTATATCGATCTTGAACATGCACTCTCTTGAGCAATCTCAATAACACGTTAATCTCGAAGTTGTAAACTCAAGCCCTCAAGCTCAAGTAACTCTATTCTGAATAATAATGTAATAACAAAGTTAGAAACTCTAGAACTTATTTGAGCTTGAGAAGTTCAGAACATTGACAAGTTAGGAACTCGAGTAACATTAGGCACTTGAGACCGAGGAGTATAAAACTCAAACATTCAACGTTAAAAGTTAGGAACTCGAGGAATATTATGCTCTCGAGCCCGAGGATTTCAAAACATGAATAATCAAGGTTAGGAACTCGAGGAGCATTAGTCTGTAAAGCTCGAGCAGGGTTATTTTAGCTAATAGTTTTAAAGGAAGGTTAGGAACTCGAGGACCGTTAGGCTCTTAAGCTCGAGAAACCTTATTTCAAATAGTAATTTAATAATTAAGTTAGAAACTTGAGGACCGTTATGCACCCGAGCTCGAGGAGTCTAAAATCCCAATTGAAGTTGAAAGTACGATGTGGGTTCTCGAGCATTTTAGTATCCTGAGGATCTACAAGACACAATATTTTTGATATAGTCGAACTACAAGCTTGAGATTTCGCGATATGTTGCTCGAAGAATCTGAACCTATATATTTTGATGCTCTTGTTCGGGGCTAGGTTTGTACGGGCTTGCTAGGTGGAAAGACTTTGATGTGCTTGCTCGGGGTAAGGCTTTGTGGTGCTTACGCAGTGCAAGGCTTTGATGTGCTTGCTCGAAGCCATGCTTGGAGTGCTTGCTCATGGCAAAGCTTTAGGTGCTTGCACAGTGGCAAGGTTTGAGGCGCTTGCTCGGGGTAAGACTTTGATGTGCTTGCTCGGGACAAGGCTTTGAGGTACTTGCGCGGGGCAAGTTTTGATGTGCTTGCTCATGGCAGAGCTTTAGGTGCTTGCACAGTGGCAAGGTTTGATGGTACTTGCATGGGGCAAGGCTTAAGGTGCTCATGGCAAGACTTTGAGGTTCTTGCATGAGGCAAGACTTTAAGGTGCTTGCATGATAGCAAGACTCGAGGTGCTCGCTCATGCAAGGTTTTAAGGTGCTTACGTGGGGCAAAGCTTTGATGTGCTTGCTCGGGACAAGGCTTGGAGTGCTTGCTCATGGCAACGCTTTAGGTGCTTGCATAATGGCAAGGTTTGATGTATTTGCTCGGGATAAGACTTTGAGGTGCTTGCTCAAAGTAAGTACTTGCATAGTGGCAAAGCTTGAAGGTTCTTGCGTGGGACAAAACTTAAGGTGCTTGCTCATGGCAAGGCTTTGAGGTGCTTGCACGGGACAAGGCTTTGATGTGATTACTTGGGGCAAGGCTTGGAGTGTTTGCTCGTAGCAAGGCTTTAGGTTCTTGCACAGTGATAAATTTTGACGTGCTTGCTCGGGGCAAAACTTTGATGTTCTTGCTTGGGCCAAGGCTTTAAGGTGCTTTTGTAGGGCAAGATTTTGATATGCTTGCTCATGGCAGAGCTTTAGGTACTTGTACAGTGGCAATGTTTGATGTACTTGCTCGGGACAAGGCTTTAAGGTGCTTGTACAGGGCAATGCTTTGATGGTGCTTGTGTGGGGCAAGACTTTGAGGTGCTTGTACAAGGCAAGGCTTTAAGATACTTTCATGATAGCAAGACTTGAGGTGCTTGCTCATGGTAAGGTTTTGAGGTGCTTGCACGGGGCAAAGCTTTGCTGTGCTTGTTCGGGCAAGGCTTGGAGTGCTTGCTCATAGCATGGCCTTAGGTGCTTGCACAGTGGCAATGTTTGATGTACTTGCTCGGGGCAAGATTTTGAGGTGCTTGCTCAAAGCAAGTACTTGCACAGTGGCAAAGCTTGAAGGTTCTTGCATGGGGTAAGACTTAACGTGCTTGCTCATGGTAAGACTTTGAGGTACTTACACAGGGCAAGGCTTTAAGGTGCTTGCACAGTGTCAAAGCTTGATGTGCTTTCTCATGACAAGGCTTTGAGGTGCTTATACGGGGCAAGGCTTTGATGGTGCTTGCACGGGACAATGCTTAAGCTGCTAATTCATGGTAAAACTTTGAGGTGCTTGCACAGTGGTAATGCTTGAGGTGCTTGCTCATGCTAAGGCTTTGAGGAGCTTGTGCGGGGAAAGGCTTGAGGTGCTTGCATTGTGGTATGGCTTGAGGTTCTTACTCATGGCAAGACTTTAAGCTGCTTGCATGGGGCAAGACTTTAGGTGCTTGCTCGAGGCAAGACTTTGAGGTGCTTGCATGCGGCAAGACGTTAGGTGCTTGCTTGGGGCAAGGCTTTTGAGGTCGTTTGAGATTAAGAACATTTTATTGGGACGAAATCCCGACTCTAATTATTCAAGCAAAATCATCTTTCCTAAACATCGAACATGGGTACGCAGGCAAGATGAACTAAAAATTAAAAAGACGCAGGGAATGCAAGCCCGACAAGCTAAAAATTAAAAACAAAAGAAAAAATTTACTAAGTGATGGTAAAATAAACTTCTTGTAATAAATCTTCAAATTATTAGCGTTCCAAGGCATGGCGAGTGGTCTACCCGAGGTCGAATGACAGATTCCTCTAGAATGCTTGTAGATGATGAGATTTGCTTGACGTTGGAACTAATTTCCCGAACACTTTTAATGTAACATTTCCTGGCAACTAACTGGTCTCCACACACTACCCCCATATCATTACTCGTAGGAAACTTCAGAGTAAGATGGAAAGTAGAAACAATAGCTCTGATCTTGTTGAGCAATGGCCTTCCCAAAATAGCATTATAGGCCATTGAGGTACGAACCACCTGGAATGACGTGATTTCAATCATCTGATTTTAATTTGAGCCCATGTAAGGGAAAGATTGACGACTCCTTCCAGAATGATCATACCGCCTCCAAATCCTTGAAGGTGAGTTTTAACGGCTTTGAACTGTTCGGCTGAAATCCCCATTTTAGAGTATGCCTCATGAGAGAGTATGTTGGCCGCGCTTCCATTGTCAATCAAAATCCTTTTCACCTTAAAATTAGCTATGATTGCTGATATGACCAAGGCATCATCGTGTGGATATGACAAGCCTTCCAAATCCTATAACCAGAATGTGATTTTTTCATGTCTCTAGGCATCGTCCTCAAGCTCGGACTATATTGCCTGGCATACTGCTTCCGTCCACTTTTTGAGTCTCTTCCTGATGCTATTCCTCCAACAATAATGTTAATTGTTCCTGCTGTGGGCTTGTCATTGCCTCTTCCTTCTAGACCTTTCCCTTTATTTTGATCATTCCTCGAGCGCTTGTCATGACTAATGTATGAGCTTAAAAATCCCTTTTTCATCAGAGCCTCAATCTCTCACTGGAGGGCTTTGCAGTTCTCTGCTGTATATCCATGATCCCGATGATAATCACAATACTTGCTCATGTCCCGAGTGTTATGAGGGGACTGCATCCTCGAAGGCCATTTAAGCTCCTTCATGTCCTTGATCTCCATCAGAATGTTTGACGTAAAACTATTCAGATGAGTTAGTGACGTTGGCTACGTCTCCTGCCTCTACTTACTCCTGTTCACTTCCGGACGAGGACGAAGATGACTGCTGTTATGTGAAGGTCGGATGCCTAAAGTCTTTCCTTATTGAAAAGCTCGTCATGAAATTACATAGGGATTCCTCCTTGCATGAGCATCATGAGGGATGCAGCTGTCTCCTGATATGCTTACGACTGGCAAAGAAAGCAAAAAAAATGTCGGTCAGGTCAGAGAATGAAGTAATGGAGTTGGACTCTAGGGTAGAGAACCAATCCTTGGTAGTGTTGGTCAAAGTTTGTGGAAAAGCCTTACACATCATAGAATCTAGTTCCACCAATAGATTCATGACATCCATATATACATTGAGATGGTTGATAGGGTTAGTTGTTCCATCATACTCATTCATACGGGAGAGTTTATACCTATTTGGGAACGGATAGGAGAGCACTTCTGGTGTGAAAGAGGGTTTATGGGTGAATTCTGTCATCCACTGGGTGTTCTTTTGCAATCCAGCAGTAATTCTATACTGTATGATCTTGGCTAGTTCGCTTGAGTCCATGGTGACCATCTTTGAGGCCAAGGCCATTGGGGGTGCACCCGAGGCCTCGAATCTACCATTATCATGAACTTCTCTAGTATCCCGAGCTCGAGCATCAATCGTCAACCCTCCTGGTTGTCAAATTGTCAGTGCCGATGAATGTTCCTGCACTAGATGGGTATTCTTTAGCTTAGTAATTGAGTCAGCGTTGCAACTTGTTGACGAAGTTCTTCGAAGGCACCTGCATTAACCACATGTGGTTGGGCGGTGGGTATTGCAGATGATTCTTCTTGATGAGCTTTGGGTTATGCAATAGGTGGTGGTTCTATTACGGGTGAGCTTGCTGCAGAAAGACCTGAACGTGTATTGACCATGGCTTTTGGTAGCGTTTCCCACAGACGGCACCAATGATGCTACCAAAAATCGTAATTGTTGATTCCAAGCTTGACGAATGAGAACGAGCACGAACGAGATCTTTCGGCACTTGAAACAAAGGCATCGAGGTGTGTCCTCATCGTCCCTCCATTGCTTAAGTCAGATAGAGAATTTGAGAAAAGATATGTGTCGAAAATTGTGTAAAAATATACCTTGATAATGAATTGGAATGATGAATTCATAGAGGTAGGTAGTGCACTCCTAGTATGATTACAATGTTGGAATCTCTATTAGTTCTTACATGTTTGGAAGTTGCAACTTAATTAGTTTTGTATCACCTATGTGTTTGGATAGATATGGGACTTTAATAGTAGAATCCTTTCAGGATGAGGTAGCATGTTAACAGCAGGACTCTATCTCTCTAAGGTTTGGATAAGCTTTGACAATGGTACGAGGTTTAGCCGTGATCTTGAGGAATACCTATAGGGTCGAGAATGGGTAGTACCTAGGAGACATGACAGAGGAGGTCACGAGACGTTGAGGCCAAATTGGAAAAATGCTCATCAGGCCTCGTACCAGAGCTACACCAATATTGGGATCATCACTTAGAATTAAAACCAAGTTTCGATTATTCTACCCGCCAGAGTAAAATTAGAAATCCCATCAGAGAACCACATAATATCAGTTTTTAGGTAAAGGAAGTGAGATTAATGAAGACGACCTGTTTCAAGATGAAGATTTGTACAAGAAAATGAAGTTCAGTGCACTTTTGATTCTTCAACTGTTGAGCTTGATTTTGATTATTACAGCTTTAGTTTGTACTTTAACTATTGATTAGTTGAAGAAGAATGGAATTTTCGATTTGTAATTAAGGAAATGGGAATTGATGATTTTGGTTTTGATTTTTGGAAGATTGGTATCACGGCAGGGGATTAGAATTGTTGTGTTCTTCTTTGAGAGAAGTTTTTTGTTGTGAAAACGAGTTTTGTATTTTATTTATGGGTTGAGAATTGCAGTGCAGAGCTGTATATGGTTGGCTTTGGTTTTGATTGCTTGGCAATGGATTCTCGTTAAGAAGGTTGTGAGACTTACGGATGTGAAAGTTTTACCTTACGAGACTAAGATTTGGGTGTGTCTATTGGTTGGGACATTGATTTGGTTTGTCAAGACCTTGTTCGTGAAGGTTTTGGCATCCTCATTATTGGGATTTACATATGAAACCACCTCACAAATTAATCAATAACGCATAAGGCAACAAAAGTAGTAACGAAAATGACAAGAACACAAGAAAATAGCCTAGTTCAGCCAAGCAGCCTAATGTGGGGGCTCAAGAACAGCCCATTCCACTAGTGCAAAAACCACCTTCCAAGAGAGAAATATTATAGTGAACCACTCAGTACAAGATTTTGGTCATCGATCATGAGATCTCGCAAAAATGGAGAGTTCAAAACTCACAAATCTAACCCAACCACTTAGAAATAACCTACATTAAGTCAGCCACTCTTTCAGGCCTGATTTTACACACAAGAACCACCTCTAAAATGCTATATCAAATTACAGAGAACTCAACAAGATGAAGAAATTACAAACTCAAACACGAAGGAGCGAAAAGGAGATAGAAAATTGAAAAGTTCATAAGAATGAAAAGTGAATGGCTCAACAGTAAATCAGGGTGTGTTTGAGCCATATTATTTTGGAAGAATGCATTCTAGAATAATAGATTGATGGAGAATGTGTGGTTAAAAAAGAAGGAAAAGTTATCAATGTGATGGAAAATATTATTTTATTGAAAAATGTGTGGTTGAAAATGAGTAGAAGAATAAAAATGAAATTTTTAATGTGTACCAAACAGGAGCTCAACCGGCAATATTGCCCCAAGAATGAATCTCATCCATTGATTACATCTAACTGTCATCATCAGTTTAAACTAGCACAATCCGTATGATAAGCTCAGCTACCAATAAATGGATGCCACTTAAGCAGCTCAAGCCAAAAAAGCAGCTAAGGCGATTGACACAAATAACACCAATTTAAAAGTGTTTTGAGAAACAAAACTCTCACATTCTTCACCTTAGTTCTCAATGACTCTCTCACTCTTTCGGTTGCGAAATTTGTACATGGAAGGCTGTTCATCATCGTTGCCCAGCACTTGCAAAAAAGTTACCATGTAGTAAAGAGAAACACAATTTAAACTTTCCTACATGCAGTATTTTAGTCCCCATATTTGAGGGATTTTTATTAGAATGTATTTTAACAAGATTAACTTCACATTGAGATAGTTTTTCTCTTATAAATGATACTTCACCTCTATATGTTTTGATCTTTCATGATAGACATGATTTTTCCTATGTAATAAAGCACTTTGACTATCAGTAAATATTATAGGAGCATCATGCATGAAGTTCAATTCTTTTAAAATTCCTTTTAACCAAATACATCCTTTAACAAATTTAGTTATGACTACATATTCAGCTTTAGTGCTGGACAAAGTAACTAAAGGCTACAACTGAGATTTCCAAGTTATGAATTATCACCATGAGTAAAGAAGTATGCTCTAGTTGATTTTCTGCTATCCTTATCACCAGAAAAATCAGCATCCACATAACCTTTTAGGGTTAAGTTTTCAGATCTTTTCTCATACACTAAGCCTATATTTAATGTTCCAACAATATACCTTAACAACCATTTCATTCCAACCCAATGAGGCTTTCCAGGATTGGACATACATCTACTCAGAAAACTAATAGCATAAGCAAGGCCAGGTCTGGTAGTAATCATAGAAAACATGACTGAATCTATAACATTGGCATATGGTGTATTTTCCATCTCTTTCGATTCTTTTTCAGATTTAGGTAAGTGAGAATGAGAAAGATTCATGTGACCAGCAAGAGGAACATTAACTGATTTGCTNAGTAATCATAGAAAACATGACTGAATCTATAGCATTGGCATATGGTGTATTTTCCATCTCTTTCGATTCTTTTTCAGATTTAGGTAAGTGAGAATGAGAAAGATTCATGTGACCAGCAAGAGGAACATTAACTGATTTGCTCTCTTTTATCCTAAATTTGGTTACAACTTTATTTAAATATGCTTCTTGTGTAATAGTTAACCTATTTTCAGCCATATTTCTATTTTTAACCATCACAAGAATCTTTCTAGCATTTTCTAAATTTTTCATATCAAACTCAGATTTTAAAAGATCCTTTAATTTCTTGATTTGAGACTTGCTAGGACCAGCTAAAAGCATATCATCAACATAAAGCAGCAAGTAAACTTTACAACCACTCTTCATGTCATTAAAATACAAGCAAGCATCAAATTCACTTCTTTTAAACCCTATCTTTAGCACATAAGCATCAAATCTCTTAAAACCTATCTTCAATACATATGCATCAAAACTCTTGTACCATTGTCTTGGGCTTTGTTTCAACCTATACAATGATTTATCCAATTTGCATACATAATCAGTTTTATCTTTAGCCACAAAACCTTGAGGCTGACTCATAAAAATATCTTTTTCCAATTTTCCATGTAAAAATGTAGTTTTGACATCAGGTTGTTCAAGTTTCCAATTGAATTGAACAACAGTGCCAAAACCAACCTAATTGTCTTATATTTGATTACAAGTGAAAATATTTTAGTGTAATCAACCCCTTCTCTTTGAACATACCCTTTAGCTACTAGTCTTACCTTAAACCTCACAGGATCACTAGGGCTAAGACCCTCTTTAAGTTTGTAGATCTATTTACATTGTACCAATTTTAGATCTTTAGGTTTCTTAACAAGTTTCCATGTTTTATTATCACTTGAAGATTGCATTTCTTCCTGCATTGCCTTTATCCAGTTCTTAGAATTTTTTCCATTAACTGCTTCTCCATAAGATACAAGTTCAGCTTGTTCTAGAGCTTCACCTAAGACTAAGGCAAAGTCAGTCAGGTGTACCTAGGGTTAGGTCTGATTTGTCTTATTTCCCTATTCCTAGTGAGTTGATAATCTTAATTAGATGTTTGAACAGTAGCATGATCAGGTTCTTCAGATTCAATTTCAATTTGGGGTTCAGTCATTTCAACAAGTTCAGGTTCAGTTCCAGATTCTTGACGTGCAGGGTTGTTTTCAACATTTCCAAGTTTAGGTAAATCAAACTTAGCTATCTTCACCTCAGTCTGAACAGTTCTTTCAATTTCAGATTTGTTTGATTTATTAGTACCTTATTTTAGGCATGACATTTCAGATTCATTAAAGACTGTAGACCTATGGTTGATTTCATCCTTAATGTTTTGATCATAACAAACAAGATTAATATTATTTTTAACAATTGATTTTGAGTGATAATAGTTCAATGTTAAAATCTATCAAGTATTACCAAAATCAACACATCATAAATCGG
>CAIGRS010109413.1:0-10269 GCA_903798395.1 Fraxinus floribunda
TTATATAATCTAACTCTTTATTGGATTCCAATTCAATATCTTCTTCTTCTTCATCTAATTCTTCCTCCGTATAGTTCGATACAAAATCATTAGGGTTTTATTCAAAAAAGAAAACCCACATGAGTGGGCTACTGGAGTTTTTGAAGTTTGAAGGGATAGTGGGCTATCGAGTTTGGGGTGAGAGTTTTATTTTAAAAAAAGAAAAAAAAAAGTGGGCACCCTTAAAATTTGGGCCTGGGGTGGAGGGGTGCCTAGGAACGACCGATAAGCATTAAGCGGTCAACATAGTCATTGACTATTAATTTTCTCTTAGGCTCAAGGCGAAACATTTTCATTACACTTCCCACCTAGGCGTCTCCTAGGCGCTCTTTTTAGAACACTGTCTGGTGCTAAGGAAAAGTCTCATTAACATTAGAGAATCTAACTCTGGATCTTTAGGACCTAATTGGGAAGATCCCAACAAAGTAATGATAGTACTACTCGAGGGAGCCTACGAGCTAACCGAGCTAAGGTTGCATGTGCTAACCGAGCTAAGGTTGTATGTGCTGCAACACTTAGACAAATTTTCTCTTAAGAAAATTATAAAATCTTTGCTCGTTAGCAAGTCGAGCTAAGGTTGCATGTGCTCCAACACTTAAACAAATTTCATCTTAAGGAAATTATAAAAGCTTTCTCATTAGCAAGTCGAGCTAAGGTTACATGTGCAGTAACACTTAGACAAATTTTCTCTTAAGAAAATTATAAAAGCTTTATTCGTTAGCAAGCCGAGCTAAGGTTGCATGTGCTGCAACACTTAGAAAAATTTCCTCTTAAGAAAATTATAAAAGCTTTGCTTGTTAGCAAGTCGAGCTAAAGTTACATGTGCTGCAATACTTAGACAAATTTTCTCTTTAAGGAAATTATATAAGCTTTGCTCATTAGCAATCCAAGTTAAGGTTGCATGTGCTGCAACATTTAGAAAAACTTTATCTTAAGGAAATTATAAAAGCTTTACTCGTTAGCAAGCTGAGTTAAGGTTGCATGTGCTGCAACACTTAGACAACTTAATGAAATTATAAAATCTCTGTTCGTTAGCAAGTTGAGCTAAGGTTGAATGTGATGCAATACTTAGACAAATTTCCTCTTAAGGAAATTATAAAATCTTTGTTCATTAGCAAAATAAAAGTTTTGTTTGTTAGCAAGTTGAGCTAATGTTGTATGTGCTGCAACACTTAGACAAATTTCCTCTTAAAGAAATTATAAAAGCTTTGCTCGTTAGAAAGCTGAGTTAAGGTTGCATGTGCTGCAGCACTTAAACAAGTTTCTATTGTAAGAGTAAACAACATTTTGTACAAAATAAAAGATGAACTAACATTCATTCATTAATAAAATTAAATAAGAACTTGGGCATCATTCATTTAACAATGTTAAATAAAAAACAATGATAGACGAAAAGCTTTAAAAAAATCCTAGGGAAGAGGTGGATTTTGATAAGCTTGAGCATCATCTTCATGGTCTTGGAACTCCAGCTACTTCATATAGTTTTTGGAGCTCTTTCTTTTGTTCCTCCAAAGACTCCACTAGAAAGGCCGTGTCAAAATCTAGTCTCTCCTTGCCAATGTACTTAACCAACTCTTCCAGGGCCACTATGTAGGCGTCCTGAGCTAGAGCATCAAACTCAAGAGAGGCCCTCCAAACATCCACTGACTTAGAAGCTTTAAGTTCAGCTTCCTCAGTCCTCTTAGTAGCCTCTTCAGACCTTTTTACGGCTTCATCAGCCCGAGCTCGCTCCTTGTTAGCTCATATCTTCTCCTCTTCAGCTCTCTTTTCTCATTGGCTGCTTGTTGAGTAGCCTTCCCCAAAGCCCTGTTATCATCCATGTACCTTAACTCCGAGACTGATTTGGCCTCCAGCTCTACCTCCATCTTGTTGAAGTGATCTTCGTAATCCTTCTCTTTTTTCTAGGAATCTTAGCCTCTTAGCCTCCATATTTTGGAATAAGCTTAAGGCTTTTTTTTTTCACCTCAAGCATTTTATCTAGCTCGACTTTACATGAAAAAAGAAGAGTAGTGTAAGTTATAAAATGAAAGGAAGAAATTTCAAAGTTAATTGAGCTCGGGTGGATTACCTTATTAGCTACAGGCATCATATACAAAATGGATCTGTGGCTGTGGAGCTGAGCTGAGTTGAGATGATGGCCTCGCCTACGGGCATCTCAGCTAAAAATTGTCATTCTCTCTCATTCTAGCTTATAGTCATAAGATTGGCAAATTCTCTAAGAGGAAAGTGGAGTGATACTGTAGATTCTCTTGATGGGGATGGAGCTCTCAAAAAATCAAGGAATATGTCAGGTCGGCGGCCCATGAAATTGTCAACATTTGGTCTTTGCAAATCTCGACATTTTTCTTGTGACCTTGATGAGCTGGTACTGGCTATTGTGGGGACGGAAGATAGAGTTGGGGTCGACTTCTAGAGAGGCATTTTAGGAGAAAACCTCTTAGGAGCTAAAGCCGTTGGAATGGAATTTGCTGGTGTGTCATCAGAACGACGACGCTTTAAGGGCTGAGCCTCCTGCTTAATCTCAACTTCCTCAGCCCACACAACCTCCTAAGGTTGGCTCATAACTTCGAGATAAGAGCCAACCTTTTTGTACATTTGGAAGCAACTGTAGCTTTTGCTGCTTTGTATCCCAACACTCTTGATCTAAAACAAAAGAAACAATGGATATATGTTAAGTCTGTACTCAAGGCAAATTCTAATTGAAATACTAGTTGAGATACTTACTGGAAGAAGTTGGGATAGATGTAAGAGCCCTAACCAAAGTCGAGGTAGGAGGAAGAGATTGGAACAACCTCGTTTGAAAGAGGTTGGTATGAGAAATTATAAACTTCCAGGACCTCTACTTCTTTGGAAGAACTCTTACAGTGTTGCTAACTTTTGGACTGTCGAGGTCAAAGTCGCCTTCTTATAGTCTACAGGTAAAATCAAATAAATTAAGGATGTGCTTATAAAACAAGTGCAAAGAAATATAAAGGTTATGTTCACTTACACAGTGGGTGATAAAGAGTATGAACTACATTCTCTTTATTCACCTTAGCAGGGTTGAACTGCCACTCCCCTAACACAAAAAAAACTTATCTTTCCATTTCTTTATTGAGGAAGGAGAATCTAATACTAAAGGACCACCCGTCATAGGCCTAACACTAGCAACCGTCAGCCAGTGTTCTTCCCGTCCTCTTTAAAGGTGAAAAGAGAGTTAAATTATGTCACACTTAGCTCAGGATGACTTAACTTACTCTACAAAATTAAAGTGGCTACAAGTGTTCTCCAACCATTGGGATGTAGTTGGGTAGGAACTATTCTCCAAGAACAAATAAACTTACGAATAATTCTAGGGAATAGAAGTCTTAACCCTGCATTTAGTATGATAGAATTTAAAGCCACGCATCCTACGGGTAGAGCGCTAGCTCGATCAGACGAGGTGGAAATTATCAATTTTACTGAGCTGGGAATACTATATTTTGCCCTTAAGTTTGCTAACATGTCCCCCGTCACCACTGATCTATATGAATCTGCTTCCCTAACTCATGTGCACTTCCCTCATCCCCTGATGAGACCCGACCTCTTCTCTCTCAACGTTTTATTCCATATTTTTAAGATGACCTGAATTTTCTAGGTAAATTGTGGAGACTGGGACTGGAGTTAATATCTCTTGACAGTCCGAACTCGCAGAAGATGTGGATGAGGAAGATATTACTTCTTTCTGTTGGTTACCCCATGAATGAACCCTAGATTCGTCTGAACTTATGCAAGTGATTGAGGTGAAAATGCAGTAAAAAGAAATGTATTTTCTATTAAGGGGAGGTGCGTGACAACTCATCAAAGCAGAATGTGATACTGTCTAATCCATTTATTACTCTAATAATGGTGAACATGGAAAAGCGAGCCAACCACGTCCAAGGTCAGTCCGTCACCTAAGCAAGGAATAAGGATCGACCTGAGGGGTATTATTGACATTCGACCTGCGACCTAATTAAATCCATTTGTTAAGTACACTCAGCTTATCATAAATTAAGGTCGGATTTAAAAGGTCAGCTCATATTTACGACCGCCGTGGTTTGAGGGCAAACAATGATTATAGATTCATTACACACTGTTAAAACATCCAATCAATTAATTACATTCAGGACTTATGTTAGCACCCACCTATCCTACCAACCATATGATGTAGCTTTGCCCTCTCACTGGTTCATTAATTATTGGGGACCTATTTAAAGGACGGTTTCATGATAACCTGATGGAGCCGACCTCAATAACCAATAGGAATATGTCATTAACATACTTTTTCAGTTCGGTACAGTTGATTGACAAGACTGGAATATGAAAGATACTGACTCTTCTTTTCCTATTAAAAAGAGCATGGTATCCTTAGAAAAAAGAAAAAAATAATAATAAAAAAAAAAGGAATGCCTTCATATTTCAAATATCTTCTTTAATAAAAAAAAAATCTTGTAATTTATAAGTGATCATCAATAAAAATCTTTATTTACATTCAATTGTTCAAAGTTGACTTGAATTGATCAATACACTTTTCAACGTTAACAAACTTCTTTACATTCTTCTCATTTTTACTTTATTTTATAACGAAGTTTAGAGTAAAATTAAATACCGAGAGAATATATAATTAAAAACAAGTTTAAAAATATGAATTTTTAAATAATAGAATTTAAACACGGACAAAATAATTTCAGAAAGCAANATATATAATTAAAAACAAGTTTAAAAATATGAATTTTTAAATAATAGAATTTAAACACGGACAAAATAATTTCAGAAAGCAACTGCACCACACCACCCATATTACGGTCCAAATACAAGCATCAAATCAAATCGAATTTGACTTTCCGTGAAATTACCAAACCACCCTCGTTGTCTGTCTGAAATCAATTAACCTGGACATTTCTTTGCAACCAAACCACCCTCGTTGTCTGTCTGAAATCAATTAACCTGGACATTTCTGTGCACTCATAAGTCATATCCAATAATTGTCGCGTCTCTTCAAATCCTTTCTTCCATTCGGTTTTAGGGAGAGTAAAAATGGGTTCTGTTGGCATGGTATGCATTTCTACAATCTCAGTTTAGGGTTTGTTTTCAATTGTTTATGTATTTGCTAATTGAGATTTTATGGTTAATTTTATTTTCTTATGTCACCTGTTTGTACCAAAATCATCTGAGCTAAATTTTGAACTTTTGACAAAATCGAGAATTTGATTTGATGAATTATCTTGCTTGTGCGTTCTCTATATTTGAGAATGGCCTGGAATTTTGTTGGACTAAACTGGACTGATATAATTTTGCTGGAACGATTGATTGCTTTGTCCATTCTGTTCTTCTCAACTTTCTTAATTAAAATATTGTTCGCAATATACCTATCTACCTTTATTAAAAGCTTTATGGATTTGTTATGGTTGGATCTAAGAACTTGGGACATATTTGGTAAGCGTTATTGGATTAGTAGACGATTTTTTTTTTCTTCTATTCTTCCTGTGTAATCCACCTTGCCGCACAAGGTATAATTCTCGATGACGTTTGATAATATTTTCATGATGGTTCTTTGAATTCGAGAGATTCTCTACCAGAAAATGAAGAGTTGAGGAAAGGATATGTGCTTCTGTTTTCTTCTATTATTATTAAACCCCAAGAAAGGGGGGGGGGGGGGGGGAGTTTGGTTTTGATTTAAGATCCTGCGGTCTTAATTCTTTAAACCCAGCTAACTTTTGCGAATTCACTTGTGTTTTTTATTTTTATTTCTGTAATTTGCTTAAAACTTTCATGGAAGATTGGAATTAGTTTTCTTTTTCTTTTTTGATCATTCGCATCAGATCTCTTTACATTATGTATGGAGAAGCTGCTTTTATTTACAAAGTTTTCCATAGAATAATAATCCAATGGGTCTACCAATTAGGCTTACATGCATTTTACTTCAGTTCTGAATTATGGAAAAGAAAAATCAGTTCATATGTACAGAAGAAATGTTTTTCAGACGTCCTAATTTGGATGTTATCGATTGAGGATTCTTATTCTGAGCTATTGTTTGGTTTTCTTATGTTAAGACTGAATAATTGTTGTTTATCTGTACGTGTGGAATGGTATACATGGTGTCTTTGATGAATGTCTTTCTTCTTATAATCTTACTGTAAATAAAGCCAACTATCATTCTCCAATAATTCTAATACTTTTCTCTCTTTTTTACTTTTTCCCTCCTGTACCTTCTGTGAAGCCGTTTGGAAAGGAAAGTTCAACATAAATTTGGTTTGTTGCAGGATGATAGAGAGGAAGTTATACAGGCATGGTATATGGATAAAAGTAATGAAGATCAGAGACTACCCCATCACCGTGACCCCAAGGAATTTGTGTCCTTGGATAGACTTGCTGGTATTTATCGTTAGAAGATGCCATTATAATTACAATTTACAAACAAGTGTTTTATCTGTCATCTTGCAAAATTTCAGAACTTGGAGTGCTCAGCTGGAGATTAGATGCTGACAATTATGAAACAGATGAAGAGTTGAAGAAGATCCGTGAATCTCGTGGATATTCTTACATGGTATGGTAGACGATAAAATAAAGGGATAATTGAAGTTAGATAGCTGTTTGTAAACCATTTTCAGTCGATATAATTTTCTTGTTTTCCAGTGAAATTAGTGTAATGGGATTAACGTCTCTTTTAGGACTTAATTGAGGTTTGCCCCGAAAAATTGCCCAATTATGAGGAGAAGATCAAGAATTTTTTTGAAGAACATCTTCACACAGATGAGGAGATCCGCTATTGTGTTGCAGGGAGCGGTAGGTTTATGATGATGAACATGACTAGATGATTTTGCGCTGCTTAATGACTGGTAAATAATGTAATTTCTTCATGGTGAAGGTTATTTTGATGTCCGTGATCGTGATGAGGCTTGGATCCGCATCTGGGTGAAGAAAGGAGCAATGATTGTTCTTCCTGCTGGAATATATCACCGATTTACCCTGGATTCAGACAACTACATTAAGGTAAACTTCAAAGGAGCACTCTCCACATTTCTTACGCCAAATTGCAGTCATGTTAAATTATCTGAAGTTTATGCTACTACCTTTTTAGAAGTCTCTATTCACAAAGAAAAAGAAATTAGAAGAGAAGCAACGAGGTTGCTAAGGGAGAGATGATAACGTATAGTCGTATACATCTAAATACTGAATTTGTAGTCTTCTATTCTATGTAACTCAATTCATGTGTGTGGATAGTGCACAGGTGTAGACTCGTCACTTTCTTATATTGGGTTTACGCTAATATTTTATTAATCTCTCTATTGTCATTGCCACAACAATGCAACATAGCATGGGAATAAGCACTTTTTAAAACTTGAGCTGCTTTATTTGAGACGCATCGATTGACCATATTATGTGCAGGCAATGAGGCTCTTTGTTGGCGATCCTGTTTGGACTCCGTTCAATCGCCCTCATGATCATCTACCTGCCAGGTATAGTCAACCTTTCCGGACTTAAATGCACCACCCTCTGACACCAAAAATTGAAAAACTGGGGAAAACAAATAACAAAAGGAACAGTGGCTGGTGTGATATCCAAAATGCTAAAGCACAAGCATGTGCACACAAGGAAATACAAAATAAATTACAGTCTTGAGGAATAAGATGGTTTCTCTCTGTGCAGGAAACAGTACGTTGATACTTTTGTGCAGAAGAATGCTGCTGGTCATGAGGTTGGTGCTGCAGCTTAAACCCCTGCTTTACATTTTAAAACTTGGTAATCTCTTGGGTCCATGAGCTTAAACTTGGTTGTACGGACTTACTGTGATTGTGCAGCTTTAATTGGGCATATGGCGTGCATGTTATAAAATAAAATAAATATATTTTAAATTGCTGCCGTTTACCAGATACAGAATGTGAAAGTATGTATGGAATTTGTACTCTGAGTAGGACACTTCATATATGGGTACTGTATACAAATATATCGATTAATACATTGGTTTTGTCTTGTTTAGTTGTTCCTCTGGCTATGTTGACACATTAGATTGGATAGAACTAGATGTAAAATAATTGCATTAAGGATAAGGCGTGTGAGAGAATTTGTATGTTCGGTTGAATTCGATGTGGTTTGTACTAAATAGGCCTGCATTACATTATTATTAGTTGCTATGAGATAATATTTATGTCAAAGGACAATGCAGGCATTACATTCATAAAAAAATGGCAACTATGGTCTTTAAATTAAGCAGGTTATATTTTTATTGCAGTGTTTTATTGGTCATTTTCTAATTGTATCAAAGGTTCTCAATTTTTTAACTGCATTCTTACCATAACGTTTGGGGGGCCAAACCTTGTATGTTAAAATAAAACAAAAAATAACAAATAAAAAGTAGTACAAAACATTTATATCTCATTTTGAAGTAGGTTAAATATTTGGGCAAATCATCCTCATGAATTAGATATATTAATTAATGAAAATTGAAAATTGAGGGTAAGAATGTAATAAAGAAAAATAAACATAAGTATAACAATATGCAAAAGCTGAGGGACCTTTAGTACAATTAAAATGTATATAACTGCTAAAAATAATGATATGAATACATGCAAGCATGGCTTTGTGATAAATTCTCTTTGGATGTTTTAGATTGAAAAGTAATGAAAATTTGTATATTATTTGTAATTTGTTGTAAATTTATGAGATAATTGTTGATATTTATTTGGTCTTATCAGAATATACTTAGATACTCGAAAGAGTAATTTACTCTGATTGTAACTCTCATTATTGACCCAAGTTTAGACTCTATCTATTTCTTTTCTTATATTTATCTCTAGTTCTTTTAGTTTTATAACACAGCACAATAAAGCTCACCAAGATAGAGAGAACTCAAAATCCAAGTTGGGGAAAATTTGCAGAAGTCTGATTGTCATGAAATTTGGGCATGAAATTCAAAACTTATTGTTCTCTTCGAATCCAACCGTTATGGTTAAAATTAGACAGTTTATTCGTAAGAAATCAGTACGTGAACAGTAGCCATTTAAAAAAATGAAAAAATAAAAATAAAAAAGTCATTGATCTGTGGTCCTTATGTCAAAATATATATTTTGGAATGTCGCTTACATAACCCATCGACTCCTATTCACAAGTTTATATGTTCTTTTGAATTGGTTATTCGGTATAAGAATTACATATGATTGATTGTATGATTACATTAAATAATAATTCTAGTGCACGTATCAACCTACAAATTCCAATCGATAAACGATCGCGTTTTCTTTAATTGATTGTTATGTATAGATTATAATCATTAAACCGTGCATGTTCAATTTTTGTATTCAATTTGTATGTTAAAATTGATTAGTTGTACATATTTAATTGGTATGTTTTATTTGTTGTTGCTCTCGAAGAAGCACAATATTATACTATTCTGAAAGAATATTGCATTCTCTTGAAGAGCATGACATTACAATTTCAATACTCTAGAACGATATTATAAAATTGTTCTCGGAATATAATTTATTTGTGTATCAATATTTCAGAAGAATATCACATTTAATTTAGTGAGAGAATATATTTCTGGATAATGGTAAAAATTAATTTTAGTAAAATATGAGATTTTCCAATACCCTTGAGTGATTGTGACCATGATATTGGCCAATATTATATATAAAAGAAAGGGACAAATTTTTCTCTCTACTGTACATTATCACATAGCGAACTTGCACCCAAATCATTGAGTCTATATAGCAGTCCACATGAACATGCAGAACTGTTGGTTTGATGCTCTTTTATAGCAAGTATATTATAATGACATTATGAATTAACATTATATTACTCGCGTATTAGAATTTACGACAATAATCTAAGGTTCCATGATTATTTGAAATATAACAAATTGTATACTCGACTGTTTGGGTATAGTAAAACACAATTCGTTATATATAATCAAAATATGTCGTTCACACTCGGTGCATGAAATTGGACGCTTTATGTTGATAAGATTGCATTGTACTTATTAAGATTTGTCTGGATCTGGGAATAAGAACAATAATATGTTTTTGAAGCACATTGAATTGAACCACGTGGATGACTTATTTGTGATCGCTCGAAATAAGAAACCTTCGATTATCGAACAAGTCTCCTAAATCCTGAGCAAGCAGTGTACCTTTAACTGCTAGTTCAAGTTTTTTAAGCTGCCAATGAGTGAAGTCTTAATTAGAAGATCGATCTCGGTACTTTGGAAATCTGGGCGAAGTGGTTAGAGAT
>CAIGRS010109434.1:0-20463 GCA_903798395.1 Fraxinus floribunda
TGAGATTTGAATTTGTAAACTATGGGATCTGATTTTGGGTTTTGTGAAAGTAAATGACTGAACCGTGAATTTTTCCCTAGTTTATATTATTTATATTTAGAATGGTTTTTTATTAATTTTGAACAAAAAAAAGGTTGTGTAAAAACAAAAATTTTAAAAAAAATTCAGAAAAAAAAAATTCCGTTAACTTTTCCGTTAAAACAAGAATTTCTGTTAATTTTTCTGTTAAAACAAGAAATTCTGTTTCATAGCCACTTTATATATATAGAAGATATATATATATAAACACACAAGGATGTGAGCGTTGTGTTGAGAGTATGGGTTAAGTCAAGGATAGCACAGACAAATAAAAATAAAAAATAGTTCAACGGCGGATTTAAAGGTGGGCCTAGCTGGGCTTCAACCCAGTCCTCCAGCCCATTTCAATTTTTCAAGGGTAATTTTTTTTTAACATATTAAGAGCCTGTTTGGTAGAGTTTAAAATCGGATTAAAATTGAAAAACTAGTCATTATTGTTGACTTTTATTAGACGGGTGGGACCCAATAATGACCATATTTTCAATTTTAATTGTTACCAAACAGGCTCTAATATTAGCTCGGTTTAAAAAAAAAATTAGTCCGATCCTGAATCTATCCTCGATTAATATTTTGGAGTTTGCTAAAATAAGAGTTTACAAGTTGAGTGCATGATAATCCCGATGTAAGTAGATGGTTTATGAACAAGCATAAGTGGGAAAGACATAACTCCACATGAGATATGATATGATACTAATAATTTCATAAAGAGATCAAAATAGGGGGAGTAATTATTGACCTCAAAAAATGAGTCAACAGATGTCGTACCCACTCTCGCCACGTAAGCAAATTCTGGCGCGCTTCTACCGAAGAAACGATGAGAAATGAGGCAATCTTGAAAGTGGGAGGTACTTTACGATGAGAGACAAAGATGTTTGGGTGAAACAAAGATGACCAAGCTAACAATAGTCACCAAGCGAGAACCAAAGCCACTAACCAAAGATCTCACTAGAATATGTGGAAGGATAGAAAACAATCGGGAATGTAAATTGTAAGATTGTCTATTAAGATATTTCTCTACCAAGTATGTGTAATGAAAGATGAAATGCTCGCAAAAGTGTTTGTAAATATTTCTTGCTCATTCCATATTCGAGAGTTCAAGATCTGAGAGTAAGAATCCTAATTCCAATTTTTTCAACCCTTTCTAAGTTACAAAGAGGGTCTATTTATAGTACATTAACCGACGTAGTGTCCGTTGGATCAGAACAACGTGGTCTCATCTCCTTAGTTGAGACTTCACATCATTGTCTATCTATACAATTAATACATTGATAAGGGGTCATTTACCTTATACAATAGGCTGACACCTTGAGATCCTCTATTACAAATGTTACATCAATCACTTCTAAAAGATACTCAAATATATTTTAAGAGACAGTGTTGGCTCATGAGTTTCGAATTAATTGAGAGCCTCAGAGCTGGTCCTCTGAGTGGAGAGCTTCAGCTCATTTCTTCGTTTCTTTAGGCAATGTTTCAGCCCAAGTGTATTGCTTCATTAATTGAGGCAGTGCCTTGATTTAGCTTCTGTGGTTTGCATAATTTCTTTGCATTTTACCCACTTGGGTCTTTGTTGACTTTTATGTTGATTCTCTACCCACGTAGATTCCAACGTGGCATTTTGACTTTGAGCCTTGGTGGCGAGGCGTAACAATAGTCCCTCAAGTCTAGACATGTTTATTTATATAATGCATGGACTTGAATGTAAATAAAATTTTAGCAATGGGTAGTTTTCATCATACCATAATATCGCCAATGTACATGACTTGTGTAGACCTCCTAACAGTGTTGTTTTGAACTCATATACTTAAAGGTATTTCACTTTCTGAAAAAATTTAGGGAAAGCTCAGCAAAGCAGGGAAATTTCGAGGTTGTCTTGTCTGAATTGCCTTAGCAAAGCTGAAGCTTCGTTTGAACTGGCTGAAGAAGAGTGAGTCTGGTCCTTATTGGGCTTTAGAACTGATAATTACAAAGAGCTTTGACTTTAATATGGTTGAGGGACACGAGACATCCTTAATTATTGTGCCCAAATGATATGATGTCGTGGTGCATTTTCAAGAAAAGACAGTTAAGTCGGTTCAACTTCCTCTACATGCAACCGTCGCTGCATTTAATGTGTAATGATGGCGTCTCCCACACATTTTCGCAAACTTAAGGCTCATGAGAGCGTGTGAAGCAGATGCTCTGATCTGAGCCGTAGATGACGAAGTGGTAGACGTAATGAGTGGCTCAAATTTAATCTTCAAACGAACAATCAGATGACCCGAATCAACATCCAACTATTGGGATTAAGAAGCCATGCCTATAAAAGGAAAACACTTGTGGAAAATTACCTTACTTTTCACGAATATCAGCATTAACATTCTTCAAACTTTCACGAGAATCTGAAAGTGTTAACTTCAGTGGTTTTGGCAAGTGGTTCAGCCCCTACCCATTTGGTAAAATAATCAATGGTGACAATTACAAAGCTCGAATTTCCTGTCCCTTTGGGAAGAGGTCCTATAAGATCAATTTTCCATTTAGCAAGCGGCCAGGGCTGGATATAACATTTAGTTATTGGGAAGGTTGCCTCTGAATAGTTGCAAAGCATTGGCATTTATCACATTTTCTAATAAACTGTTGCGCATTCTTTTTTAAGGTGGGCTAATAATATCCTTGCCTCAAAACTTTTTGTGCCAAGGACCATCCTCTTGTGTGGTTCCTACATACCTCTTCATGAATTTCTCAGAGTACATAATTAACTTGCTCTCCTACAATGCATCGGAGTAAGGGTAGTGAGAACCCATGTTTAAATAGTACATCGTCTTGGAAGATGAAGTGAGTAGCTCGTCTTCTGAGTTTCTGGGCTTCCTCTTTTTCAGATGGTAATGCTTGGTCCTTGAGGAAGGATATAATTGGCTTCATCCATAAGGGAGTATCCTCGACACATATTATCACTTCGCTAGTGTCAGTTGAAGGTTTGGGAAGATGCTCTATGGGCACTACAATAAGTAGTTTTGAATCTTTACTACTCACTAATTTTGATAGGGCATCGGTATGAACATTTTTCGTGCATGAAATTTGTACGAGCTCGAATCTTTCAAAAGAGGGGATGAATTCCATAACCAAATTCAAGTACGCAGCCATGGACTTATCTTTAGTTGAAAAATTTCTATTTACCTAACTTACTACCAGTTAGGAATCGCTACTAACAATAAGTCTCTTCGCTTGCATTTCTTTAGCTAGTCTAAGGCCAGCGAGGAGGGCTTCATGTTCTACTGCATTATTGGTGGCTTTGAAACCAAACTATACAGCACAAATAAGCTTATATCCTTCTGGACTAACAAGTACAACGCCTGCTCTTGACTCTGTTTCCTCGGACGATCCATCCACAAAAAGGCTCCATGCTGGAGGTTCCGAAGGTTCCATCTTTTCTTCCATTTTTGGAATATGAATGAATTCAGCCACAAAGTATGCAAGGGCTTGCCCCTTGATGGTAGCCCTTGGTTTAAACATGATGTCAAATGAGTTGAGTTCCACAACCCATTTTAGTAACCTTTTCGAAGCATCTAGCTTTTGCAGAACTTGCTTGAGGGAGAAATTTGTCAACACCTAAATAGTGTGACAGTGAGCCTGGAAATATGGTCTCAATTTTTGAGAAGTTTGGATAGCAAGTCTCTAATGTCAAAAGTGTTTTGCTCACATAGTAGACGGGCAGTTGGTGATCATTTTCCTCCCTTATCAAAATCGAACTAATGGCATCAGTGGTTACTGCCAAATATAACTGCAATGGCTTGTTAGACATGGGCTTGGAGAGGAGGGGACCCTGTCCCAAGTGCTTCTTCAGCTTCGGAGGGTTTCATCGCATTCCTTTATCTATTGAAACTTACTCCATCCTTTGAGAATTTTATAGAAAGGCAGACACTTGTTTGTTGCCTTAGAGATGAAGCGATTTAAGGCAGCTACATGTTCGGTAAGACTTTGTACCTCTTTCTGTTTCTGAGGTGACCTCATGTCGGTTAAAGTTTTAACCTTTCCGGGGTTAGCTTCAATGCTTCTTTAGTTGACGATGTAGACCAAAACTTTTCATAAGCAACTCCAAATGCACATTTTAAAGGATTGAGCTTCATCCGGTATCTCCTCGAGATTTGAAATATTTCATTAAGGCTCTTAACATGATCTCGTACCTTTATGTTCTTCACCAACATGTCGTCCACATAGATCTCCATGATTTTTCTAATTAGATCGGCGAACATTTTGTTGACAAGTCTTTGGTAGGTGGCCCCAACGTTTTTCAACCCGAAAGGCATGCCCTTGTAGAAATAAAGACCATTGTCTGTGATGAAGAAAGTATGTTCTTTATCTACTGGGAACACTAGGATCTGGTTGTATCCGAAATATGTGTCCATGAAGCTAAGAAGTTCGTGTCTAGCAATCGAATCCACAAGTTAGTCTATTCTGAGTAGTGGAAAGTTGTCCCTTCGGACAAGCTTGGTTGAAGTTTGAAAAATCTACACAAACCTTCCACGTTTCGTTGTGCTTTTTTACCAATACTAGGTTAGAGACCCATTTAGGATACACTGACGCCCGGATGAATTAATTGTCGATTAGGTTCTTAACTTCATATTTGAGATATGAATCATATTTGAGAGCTTCATATCTCTCTAGGTTGAGAGCTCTTCATTTTTGTCTGTGTGTCGTGACCTTTGGGTCAATATTCAAATGATGACAACTGATCGTTGGGTCAATGCCAACTATGTTTTTGTGCTTTCAAGCAAAGACATTGAGATTTTTTAATAAGAAGCTTTTAGCTCCTCCTTAACTTTTATGGGCAGATTTCTTCCAACATGAATCATTTGGAGGAGTCTTGTAAGTCTACTAGGAAGCTCTCTAATCTTTCCATAAGTGCTGTCTAAGGCTCGCAATCAATGATGTTAGGATCCAACTCCTCTAAACTAATTGTTTCTTCAGCAGCTCTTCCTTCTTCAAGGATGATCTGTTCTTCATAGATAGCCCATTCTTCAGAGGTATGTATAACTCCAGGGATGGGCCCCTCTTCAGAAGCATCCGCCATTTCGACATCTTTCCCTTGTTCATGATTTTTCCTTTTGTTCAGAGACATCGTCCATGTCATTGTCTGTAGTGATCACATTGATGTTTCTTGGTTCGGCTTTCCTTAGGGAGTTTGAGAAATATTCCCTTGCGCTTCTTTGATCACCCCGAACCGTCACAATTCCATTCTCTGTTCATACATAAATGATGAATGGAAGTGACAGCCCAAAGTTACTTGAATTCCTTCGAGGTTGGCCTCTCTAATACTTCGTGGTAACCAGAGCGATTATCAACCACCAAAGATTTCATGAACTAGCGAGCAGTCAAGGGTGTAATTCCTATCTCTATTGTTAGAGAGATCTTACCCCTTGGGATGATGCTATCTTTCGTGAAACCGTACAAGGGAGAACTCATCGGGGTCAGCTCATGGTCAACTTTCATCTTGTCAAAAGTGGTTCTAAAAATGATGTTGGCCAAGCTTCCATAATCCACTCAGGTCATTACAGGCCACGACGACCCTCACTATTAAGGCTTCACGGTGTGGATAATGAACACATATTGCATCTTCTTGAGTAAATGTGATAGGTAGAATTGTTATTCAACATGGGCTCGGTTAACTATGAAGCTTGTCATAGGAGGGTCATTTTCTTCCCTGGCATAATTTCTTTGTGAATTCTTAGATTCTTCCCCAACGTATGGGCCTTTGTATCAATTTCCCTAATGGGCTCCGGCCATCAATTGTTGGGGGGCTTCGTCTTTGCCTTTGTTCGTCTCTGGGTCTTTCAACATCATTGTCCCTTCTCCTTGGGGCATCATTCCTGTTGGGGACATTGGCTCAACATTCCCAGGTTGCTAAGTCTATCTAGGAGAAGTGTCTCTTCGAGGTGGCCTGCCTCTTCCTTGATTTGTGTCTTGGTGGTGCCTCACGATGTCCCAATAGTCTTTCGTGCGATGGTTATAAGAGTGATGATACGTACAATAAATGGGCTCTTCGTCCCTATTTCTAGGTTCGACGCCTCGTTCTCTATACCTTCCTCTTTATGGGTACCTCTGGTAGGGTTGGCCTTGATGCATTTCTGCACAAGGGTTTACTTTCCCATTAGCTAAAGTGGGTACTGCATTGAGTGTCACTACGGATAGCGCTTGTCCATGATTGAAAGGGGTTTGATGATCCATCAAATGGGAGGTAGGACATTTTTCCCTTTGCATTTGTGAAGGAAGAGTCCTTGGCTGGCCATGTTCCTATGATCTCTCAATTCTTCATTGAAGATTTCGCGCCTTATCTTTTCCAGTATGGCATCATAAGTGGTAGGGTCATTGTTCTGTACATCCATCCAAAAGAGAGAGTTCATGTCCAAACCTCCTCTTAAGGCAGTTAGAGCTTCCCTATATGTTACTTGTACACAGTAGGTCATCTAATTAGTGAAGTGGGATAAGAAATTTTTTAGAGACTTTCCCTGCTGTTGTTGCATGTCTTACAGGCGTTAAATTGGTCTTTCGCCTTCTTTACTGGTAGTGAAGCGCTTTAGGAACGTCCTTTTAAAGTCTGGCCAGTTTCGGATGCTTTCTCTGGCAATCTGGTGAACCAGATTCCGGCTGCTCCACTTTTAGGGTCAAGTGGAAGGCTCTACACTTAATGGATAGGTGGATGGCTCTCTTCAAATTTATGTGGGTTTTCAAGATGTTGAGATGCTTCGTTGGGTCACCTCTCCCATCATTCTTTGAAATTATGGAGCGTGAAGTGGTTCAGCATGGGGGTGTTCCTAATGACTTGCGAAAATGGTGAATGATCATCGTGTCGTCAAATTCGCAGGACCTCTATGGCTCATCAAAACCCTTATCCTCCCTATAGTGAGTTTGCAAAAATAAATGGGAAGGTTGTGCTTCGCTTCTGGCCTAGTCCCTCCTTTCGCACCTATTTCTAGGGGGAGAAATCTGAGGCTCTTCGTGGTAAACTGGTTCTTTTTGTCTTTTGAACCGAAGAGGCTCATGTTGCCTACTTCTAAGTACATGAGGGGATTGAGCTTGCCTACTTCTAGGCAACCCTGAGCTTAGCTTATCAAAGACACTTGCTGACCTCTGAGGTAGGTCTTCTGGCACATAGTTTGGAGGAAAATTAAATGGAGTCTCATGAGGTCGTACCGAGGCATAGTTAGTTGAGGTGTCAACTTCGACCTTCCTTTCTTGGGGGGCTTCCATCATGTTCTCATGGTACCCTAACATTTGGCTTTGAACTTCTTCTTCCTCATGTTAGTATTGTGGAGGGTCTTGGAATGCATTTCCAGAGGCTGCATATGGAAGAACTAGATATCCTCCTCGACCATGCATGCTCATCAATAGCTCATGCATAGCTATGTTCTGTTGGGTTATGTTCCTCATATTGGCAGCCATTGTGGCAACCTCTCTAGTAAATCTGGTTGCTATCATGTCTGCCCCTCTTGACCTACCTCGTCTATGCTGTTGGTGAGGCCTTAGGCGAGCAGTTGGGATAACCTCTGAGGGTTCCCCTTCTTTAGGGTGTTCCCTCGTCCTTTGGGGCGCGTTTTCTTCATTGTTTGAACTCATATCGACAAACACTTCTTTTTACCAAATGTTCATTTCTTCAAAGATCAAATGAGCATAAGATTCACATGGCCATCCCTGGACTTCCAACGGTTCTTTCTTCAAGAACACTCATTTTTCAAGGATTAGGAAATTTCTTCCAATGTATCTCTTAGGGTCCGTTTGATAGCCTATAAAATGGGTGGAAAATGAAAATATTTTCTAACTTTAGCCAATTAAGGGTGTTTAATAGCACAAATTTTCCTGGCAAAATGTTTTCCACCTTTTTCTAGATACAATCCTTTGATGCACAAAAGCTTGATTTTTTTTCCCACCTATTTGATGGGAAAACATTTTCCACCTTTTTTCTTTAACAAATTCTAGATACAATGGTAAAAAAAGAATTCAATTTTATTGACAACTTCCATACAAAACAAAGTCAAACGAATGATATTCGTTATGGTAAAAAAANATTCTTGAAGTTTTGGTGGAAAAAAAATTTCCAAATTTTTTTTTTAGCAATTGGAAAAAAGTCGACACAATGGTAAAAAAGAATTATCACTTTTATTGACAATTTTCATGCAAAACAAAGTCAAACGAATGATATTCGTTATGGTAAAAAAAAAAATTACAATTGGAACAAATTTTAGACCCAATGGTAGAATAAATTATCACTTTAGTGGACAAATTCCATAAAAAAATGAAGCCAAATGAACACCAAACTTTCAACATTTTCCATGGAAAACTATACCAATCAAACACAATTAATTACAATTTCCAGCAAATATTTTCTAGGAAAATCAATTTCCTGTAAAACATTTTCTTTCCACCCATTTTTCACCATTGCAATCAAACGGACCCTTACTAGCTTCTTCACACGAGACTTTCATGGTTAAATGTATGATTTTTCACAAACGGCGCTAATCTGTTAACCTGGAAAAATGAGCCAACTGATGTCATGCCCACTCTCGTCACGTCAAGTAAATTTCGGCGCATTTCTATCGAAGAAACGGTAAGAAATGAGGCAGTCTTGAACGCGGGTGGTGCTTTACGATGAGAAACAAAGTTGTTCGAGTTCCGGCGGGTGACACAAAAATGACCACGCTAACAATGATCACCAATCAAGAACCAAAGCCACTAACCAAATATCTCACTAGAATATGCGGAAGTATAGAAAACAATCGCGTGTGTAAATTGTAAGATTGTCTATTAAGATATTCTCTAACAAGTATGTGTAATGAAAGATGAAAATGCTTTTAAAGGAGTGTAAATATTTTTTGCTCTTTCCATAGGAATCTCAATTCCATTTTTTCCAACCCCTTCTAAGTTACAAAGGATCTATTTATATTGTCTTGGCCGAGATGGTGTCCGTTGGATCAGAACCACATGGCCTCATCTCCTTAGTTAAGGCTTCACATCATTGTCTATTCATACAATTAATACACTGATAAGGGGTCATCTGCCCTATACAATAGGCTGACACACCGATATCCTCTATTACAAGTGTTACATCAATCACTTCTAAAAGATACTCAAATATATTGTAACAGACGGCATTGGCTTATGAGTTTTGGATGAATTGAGAGTCTCATAGCTGGTCCCGGAGTTGATCTCTAAGTGGAGAGTTTAAGCTCCTTTCTTCGTTTCTTTAGGCAGTGTTTTAGCTTAAGTGTAGTGCTTCGTTAGTTGAGGAAGTGTCTCGGTACGAGTTTCAGTAGTTTGCATAATTTCTTTGCATTTTGACCACTTGAGTTTTTGTTGACTTTTCTATTGATTCTCTGTCCACGTGAATTGTTGCGTAGCACTTTGACTTCGAGTTTCGGTGGCGAGGCATAACAGGAATTTTTATTGAGGAAAGCTTGCAACAAAAAAAAAAAGGGTTCAACGCTGTCCATTTTAGCCATTGTGCTTTCGACCCCAACAGGGTCAGTTTCAATTTTTATTTTTCCTTTTTTGGTTAGTTTTTGAAAAAACTTGAATAGAAAAAAGGTATTTGGAAACAAAACTGACCAAGTTGGCAAGTTGTGAATACTTTTTGCCTTTTTGGAATAAAATGGACCAAGTTGGCAAGTTGTGAGGGTATTAGTCAGATTCTTACAGCACTTTCCTTGACCAGATTTTCTTCGTTATTCTTAAATTCAATATTAAATAATTATAAGTAATTTAAATGTAATGCATAATCAGATTCAATGAACTGATTAAAAAACACAAAAACAAATGTAGAAGAATCAAATTTGTGAATCTAACCGCAAGTTTAATATTTCTGAAAAAAAAAATTGTTTAAAAATAGCATTAAAATGAGATCTTCAACAGTTTTGTTGCAATTCTTTGCAACGTTTAAAAGTAGCATTATGTTCGTGGGTCCCGCTAGTGAAAAATACAAATGTTATATGTCTTACAATTTTTACGTCTTGGCTCGAAACCAAAAACTTCAGCCATACCAAAATTTAGGCTAACACGGGAATAAGGAACAGTGTTGGAATCAACCTTTTTCCTCCCATCAAAACGAAATAAAAAATGTCAAAGATTGAGAATATTTACAATGACAAGAAATCAAGACCTACAAAAATACATTTTCGTTTTATTCCAAGTTCAAATACTAAACAAGGATTCAAGTCCATAACTATCCTGCATTTCAAGTACATTACTGTATGACTCAACTGTAGGTGAGGGTATATCCTCTGGATCCCTAGTAGGTTTAACCCACCTACCATGGAAATTACGTTCAAGTCCCTTATTTTCCAATTGGTACCAATTATGAGGAATTCTCAATTCATCCACAAGCATATTGCAATCTTTATTCACCAATATAACATCCCTTCTAGCATCTGATCTAAATGTCGTCGTGCTGTCGAGAAATCCATCGGCTAAATGAAGATATGTTTCGAGCATATGAATTCCCATTAAATTCAACCCTTTCTTTAGATATGGAGATGATCTTATATCGAGTTTCAGTTCTACTCCCACATGAGTGTATACCCACTCCAATGTACCTGTAATATCATCAAACCTTTGTAGGCTCTCGTTGAAGATTATACCTGGCATTCTTGGGACGACATCCTGATTTATTGTCAGGCGTAAAGTCTTGACACCCATTTGATAAAGTTCGTCCCGGAAGGCAATGTTGCCTACTCGGGGTGCTGCAAACGATATGATGCTGATCGGAAGGCCGGGGAAATTTTTTGCAGCTTCGTATGCATTAAGAAGTGCCAGTGCACCACCGAGACTATGGCCTGTGATCGTTAGGCTAACTTCTTCACCTCTTCCCTTGTAGTAATTCACTAGTTTCTTAACTTCTCTCATGACTTGTTCTGAGGCACTAGACTTATTGTACCTAGTGGACTCACTCTTAGATGTATACATGCTAAGGAACCCATGTTCCACTTTCGCTTCTCCTTGTCCGATTGACTCTAATTTCCTCTGCATATTATCGTACCATTCCGATGGTGCAACTGTACCACGCCATGCCACAACAATGTCACGTCGTCCAATTCGTCGTGTTTCTTGATCGTCGCTCACTGCCACAAACCCAATCCAGTTTGAATCTTTGCTCCAAGTATCAGCAAATCTTGATCTCTCCAACCATTTAGGCAAATCTATTTTCGACATAGCGTATACGTATTTTGTGACCTTATAACCACTTTCGGTAAGGCCTAACTTTCCGAAAAGTTTTCTTTGATTGTACCGACAGCTTCCGCAATACTCAGAGAACGAGTCGAAGTCGAATGCATCATAGGTTGCTTGTGCAAATTCTCCATATTTGACTATTTCTCTTCTAAGCCAAGGATGAAGTGGATCAAGAAGATTATTCCAGTCATTAGAACCATGTATTTCTTGCCATTTTTCCGATATATATTCCTTAGGAGACATTGTTGGAGTATCGTGCTTATCTTCAATTCTTGGTACATTCGAAGGATGATAATTAAGGTTTTTTTCAATGTGCAGATGTAACATGTTAGACAATGATTCAGCAAGTTTAATGGTCTTGTTGGAAGATTTTAGACTTGGGTGAGTTTCAAAAGGGGAATTTTGATAGGTATGGATTGATGATATGGAGAGCCCATTTTTGGTGGCGGTGGCGGGGTGGTGGTGGAGCTGAAGGATTGCTTTTGAGGTTGAGGCAGCCATTTGAGTAGTTTTTTCTCAGCCTCAAGAAGGATACAGTATATATATATAGGTGCAATTTTATGGTGGAGACTTTGAAACAATATGTATCGTTTGATAATTGACCATGGCTGATTCAACTTTATTCACGCGGGTTTAAGCGGACCAGGTAAGAAATTTCGACGTATTTTGACCTTCAAAGGTTGACTTTCTTATAATATTCAAAATTTAAATGCTGGTTAAATAATTTTCTTCCGCCTACAGAAGAAAAAGCCTGCATCGAGGAAAATTCCACGTGAGATTACACGTGGGTCGTCCATGTGAGTTGACCAGACCTCCAAGCATTGACAAAGATTTGGACGGATTATTTTTCATACTCATTCACTGACTATGGACGAACCATGAGCTATTTTTCAATGAACAAATTAGACCCGACATATCCACCATGTGTGAATATCAGGAGGTATAATGTACGCACTGGTTATGTTTGTGACCGTAGTAGAAACTTACTATTAAATGATAAATCTCGACCAAAATAATTCTTTGAAATTCGACAGAGAAATTGTTTGTTACCGTCCCACTTCCTGTTGCAGATTTGAAGCGATGAAGAGTAATACTGAGTAGTAGGACAAAACACAAATTCTTAACTCAATCTTGCCATATGTAAAAGCAAAGTGACAGAATTTTTTTGGATAGAAAATGTACACCAAGTTTGGGGGGGGGGCCGCTTTTTTTTAATTTTTTGGGAAGCGAGGGGGATGCTGTAAGCATGGTATACAACCATCAAAACCCAATTTTTTTTACAAACAACACATGACGACATTTGATTCGAAGTCAAAGAAGAAAAAAAAAATAGACCGTAAAACATAAACACTAACCAGTATTCATAAATAACAAATGAACCTAGTGGAATTCTGGCATTAAACAAGAACAGGTGACAGATTACAAGTTCAAAGACAAACGTTTACAACATTAAAACCCACAAGGCAACAATAAACCTACTGCAACAAACTATGAACAAATTATCCAACTATTAGTATCAAATACTCTTTCTTGGCAGACTTCTACAAACACAAACATAGGGGCAATTAATTCACAAAATGTACATCAAACTGTAGAACCTGTTCTCGAAACATGAGATAACGCATCTTCAAACTGATCTTCATCACCCTTTTCAGAACTCAAGCTTGGTGGAATGAATGACCGGAAGACTACTTCCATATTCGGATTTTCTTTCAATTCACGAGAAGCAACTTCAAGCGCTGTGGATTGGAAAAACCGATAGAATTTCTTTTGGCAAATAAACGCAAAGATGAAGGACAAAATTGGAAGGGGAATCAAAATGGGAAAGTAGTAAAACTGCTTCACTGCAAAGTAACCCAACATTGTTGCTTGAAATAGGATCACGGTGGCCATAATGCGATTGTACATGTGGGGCCACATCCTTCCATAGCTCTCGTACGAAGGAAGGTAAACTTTAAGTGCCTGTAGACATAAAAATTGAGTTTGAATATATGTTTCTAATAAATAAATAAATCTCTTATGGAAAAAGTAATTATTGCCAGCATAATTGCAATAGTTTCTAGTCTAATGCAGATTCCAGTATTCTTCCGCGAAGGATCCCTTATATTAATTAAACAAACTTATATTTTCCAACCAAAGTGATTCATAATTCTTAAACAGCAAGTTAGTTAAAAGCATTTTCACTAATTCTCATATTAGTCGAACTCATTTTATAATATAGTGCTACATAAAGTTGTTGTAAAACCTATCGAGTGCCATATTGAAATTGTTGTGTTGGTTGCATCCAAATCCTGAAGTTAAAATCTTTAAGCTGAATCTAGGTCGTACCTGTTAAAGGAGTCGATGTTCTTCAAATTAACAAACATTTGATTTATTCATAGTTTCACACACTCAGTCACTAGGGAAACACAACAATTTGAAAAAATAACTTAAATAGATAAAAAGATAAAATTGGGAATGGCGATAATTGGAAGTCTATTATTCATTTCACCTAGAATGATTGACCAAGTGAATAAAATTAGAGGACGTCACCTGATTCCGAAGAACAAGCCATCCCAAGCCAAAGTAAACTACACCGAACGGAATAATTAGAGGTGCTATTACAGAATAGCAAAGAACAATTGTGAGAATCAGCAGGTCACCAGGAACTCTAGTTGCATATCCAAGATCTCCCGGAGCCCAA
This sequence comes from Fraxinus floribunda, assembly GCA_903798395.1. Classification (NCBI taxonomy): domain Eukaryota; kingdom Viridiplantae; phylum Streptophyta; class Magnoliopsida; order Lamiales; family Oleaceae; genus Fraxinus; species Fraxinus floribunda. Next base: position 13,955 of record CAIGRS010109434.1, read on the forward strand.
GCTTCTTTTAGTTCGGCTTCAGTCTTACATAAATACTTTTTCTTTAGGTGAAATACTATTAATGGAACTATTCGTGACAACTCAAGCCCATAGCCAACAAAGAACCTGTCAATGCACCAAATCATTTTAGTCAATCCAAGACATCAATTTTTTAAAAGTTGGCAATGCATTAATGATTTTTAAGTTTCTATGAACATGTTTATAAACACTTGCCATAAGTCAAAGCACTTTTTATCCATATATTTTGTGGAACCCACAAGTACTACTCACTTATCCACCCTCAATTCTATCTGTTTATAAACCCAACTGTTGTTTATAAACATATGCCAAAACCAGTGAGGCAGAATCTTTACTTCACTTGTTTCAGACATACTGCATCAGTATTCAAAAAGAAATTGAATAGCACCATGAAGTAAAAACCAACAGATGAAATTATCACTCACAGTAACTTCTTCTCTTAATAAGACAGAATTCCATATAAATTGAAGAGAAAATTATATCACGATATAAACTTATTATGCAAGACTCCAGAAAAGATGAGGAAAAAGAAAGGTAATTTAAGTGATATGGGATGATATCCGTATCTTCCTATGATTATAGTACAACTGTATTCACACCAATAAAGAGGATGCATAGGAACAATGAATGTATCCAGTTGCCAGAAAAGAGGAAAAAAGATCGGTATATTACCACCAGAACATCTCTATCCATATGCATGAATGAAATAGAGAATAAATGACGGGGTTCATTGGAATGTCAATGGAAAAACCTAAAAAACTGGAAGCAAAATTGATGGAACAAACCACAGACTAGATGAATAAAAAGATAAACGTATACCACTAGAAATAAAAAGGGAAAAATGTATAGCAATCTTACTTCAAAGCCACAAAGGTCAAGAAGAAAGTAGCACTTTTTGGGAGACTTTTTCCTAGTAAAGGGATAGCTTTGCTGGTATCCTTCATAATGACCTTTATCGTAGAGAAAAGTGTTGAACCGATTGTAACACCAATAAATACATTTAGCACTGAAAAATAGAAGTACTTTCCAGAAGCAGCTCTTTCTACATGACTCCGTGTAGGGATGCCCTCCTCCTTGGATAGAAACAAAAGAAACTTTGGCAGAAGAGCCATAAAAATGATAAGTGCAAGCTGAGGCAGGTATGCCTCTAGAACTGTCTTGATTGCTTGCTGATCCACAACCGGTTTTAAAAATGGGAGAAGCTTCTTCAAATTTTCCAGAGTAGTTAATGCAGAAATGAACCCGATTGGTATCATGTAAAAGAATATGGTCAAAAACACGATGAAGTAAATGACATATTGACGTATCTCTCTCTCGTAAAATTTTTTGGGAAGATTAGACCATATTAACTGGCGAGGTTCAGGAGCGTTCATAACTGTCCATGTGTCGACCATTGTGGCATGTAGACTTTGTGCAGCAGATGAAGCAGTTACCCTGTCGGTAAAAAAGATTAGAGCCGAGCATTGTTGTTTCTCCTTGAGAGTAACCTTTTGTTCTGCTTCTAATTTTGGGATCAACTCTTTTATCTTCTCATCATAGTATTCTATTGCATCCACCTTTTTACCCACAAGACCTAGGAAGCCAGTTTTAGTCGTTGGTCTTGTTCCTTCTGGGCTACTTGTTTGTTTTGACTCTGCATATATGATTTCTGCACGTTCAAGCTTCTTTTTGTACCCTTCCAACTCTTGATAAATTTTGTTGACCTAGTACAAGTAAAACACTTTAAAGCCCACATCCGTTTAAATTCAAAAAAGGCAAACAATATCCAACAGGGGGAAAATAAGTTATAGTGATCTATAAATAAATGAGAAGACGACTAAAAAGAAAGTCAGCTATTGTACGTACCTTCTTACTGTCTGTGACCACCAATGAGCGATAAAACGTGTCGGGATAGATTGACTTAAAATATGAGTCCACCTGCTCCTTTCTAGTTTGACCTCCAGGGACAGGAGGTATGTCTCGGACAAGAACACCAAACTGCTCATGCTTGGCATCAGGAGACATAAGTGCTGTGGCTCTCAGGTTAGAAACATGTTTGTATGCTTTCCATAAGAGGAAATATGCAACAAAGGATATCCAATAAGTAGCTCCCGCAAAAGCCCACAACCGTGGACTTTTCACCTGCAGTTCACAAGAAAATAAACTTCAATTGAGCACATCGAATAAGATTTAGTGCATTGAAAACCATCTGCAGTGATCAGCATCATATAACTAAAACGAATTTGCAAACAGCAGAAAACTATGGGGGAAACTACGCTTTTGACAACGAAAAAATCTCAAATTTAGAATGTGATTCTCCAGTTAGACATTCAAAGTTGCCCCCACATTAATTCTGCGTACAGGTAATAGGAAGAAACTTACTTCTATATGCCCCATAGACAGCTTATCAATGTCATTGAAAGATCCTTCACTGGTGGTGTTATCTGCCTTCACTCCAGGAGAAGTAGCAGCAATTGGTAGAAGTACAGGCAGAAGCAGAAGGCCAGCTAAAACCAATATTCCTAACACTGCATTAAACAATAAATTTAACATCTAAAATAAGTAGAATTGCTTAACATAAACATTATAAAATGTATGATTTAAAAAAAATAAAAATAAAAATAAATAAATAAAAATGCTCCTGCCATTTTAGAAATTGATATGTGACTATGCAGTTACAGCTTGCATATAACGAAACAAAAATAGACCCCGGATTGATAAGTGATAACTGAACCAGTCTACAACTTCCCATAATTGTGACTCAAAGAAAACTGCTTCTATGATTATTGTGGTGCTGCTGCACAATTAGCCAATTATGCACCCATCCCTTATTTAAAAGATGACAGACTATATTTATACACACGCACAAGCAAAAGGATCAGAGAGCAGATAATTTTAATATAAATTTTAGCCAGAAAATTTTTACAATTCTTATTTTGGACAGGGTAACCACATAGCCTGGTATTTAAGTCTTTAAGGCAAGATAATGTGCCATCAAATATAGGGTAACCATTTGCGAGAGAAAAGTTCTACAAATTAAAAACATCGTTCTTGAAATGAGTACGGGGGGAAGAATTACAGGGTTTCAATAGTTTTGGGAGGCAACTATAACCCACATTGAAGCACCTAGCTTCCACAAATTCAGTGGTAACTATGTGCCTAAATCTTAACTTTCTTAAATCTTGAATGGAACTCTTAACATGCTTTCAGGTGAATATTATCATATTTTCTCAAAAGAAATAATAGACATGCAAATTCAGCAACAAAGCTTAACAGATTATCTGCACAAAAAGTCAAATAGTGCGGAGAAGCACGAAAGTGACGTAGCTTTCGCAAGTATGGGACTGCCAGTAGGCCTCACATCATCGGCTTTTTTTATTCATCTCCCTTACTAAATACTAATCCTCTCTTTTGTTCTGCCTAACAGAGCAGGAATTTGAAAGTACCATAACTTCAGAACCATTAACGCATAGATAGACGGACTCCAGTCCGACAAAAGAAAGCTTATCTTCAAGACATTTTATCATAATAAAGTTTTAATTTTTAATTGGGTGACAAATGTTTTTCATCGGATTGTAATGGGTCATTCCTCTGGTTTCATAAACTCAGCACACTGGACAATTCATGTTTTTTGGGGTGGTCTTCCTTTCTTTTGTGCAAATAAATAAATACTAAATAGTACTTTGCCTTAAAATCCATAAACTGAAACTAACATAATTAAGAGAACTGCTATAACTACATAATGTTAAGCATAATAGTGTCCATAATTATGTGGCTCTCGATCCAACCTTTTAATTCAAATTTCACACTTTCACATCAACAACGGATTTTGTCAATGTCATATCATTATGTACCCAAATTATGTACACATCGAATTTTCCTAGAAATAAATCTGTGAGAAAATACGTACCAGTTGTGAGGAAGACAAAGTAGACAGCAGAATCAACACCGGACATGTTGATGACATCCGCTTCAGTGGAGGCAAGAGCCTCACGGATCCAAGAGAAAGGGTTCCGGGTCAGCCGAATTCCCTCATATGGATCCAAACCCTTGAGGATCCGATTCGGATAGTATACCACAAAGTTCCCGGGTCGCCTCGAAAGCCACGTGAAAAGGAACATGAGCACCCAAAATATCAGAAACGACGTCCCTAAAGACGTCAGGAACGAACTGAAATCCATATAAGTTTCCTCTCAAATCAAAAACCCACCTCCAAATCTTGATCTTTTTCCTCTCTACAGAATGTAATTAGGTTGTGGTGGAGAGTGGGTGTGAACGAAGACAATAATTGGTAATAACTAGTAACAATTATGAACCACTGCGATTTGAAAGGGGGGAGTAACCGTTGGGAGAAATTGAAAGGGACAGGAGAGAAATTGGTAGTTGAGATATAGAAAAAATTCACAAGATTATATTTTTATAGAATTAATGACAGAGAAAATATCTGTTTCCGCGTGTGATCCGTTTATAGAGAGCGTTTGTCCGAATGTGTGTGTGTCGACTGTGTCTTTTAATGCAAGATAGAGTGTATGATGATGAGTAAGCATAGTTGTTTGGATTGGAAGGGTAGAAAGAAACATGAATTCCCTTTCAATAATGTTATCGAGATTACGACTCCAACTTAGGTGGTATTAATGTGTCATTAAATAATAAATAAAATTAAATAAGTAAACTAATTTCATCTTTCATTTAGTCTGTCATCACATATATCAAAGTTGTTGTTGGAAAAATATCGTGTTTAAGATATTCTGAATCAACTTATAAATTGTAAATTCGGTATTTAGCGTGTAAATTCGGTATCCAGTTTGTTAATTCGGTATCCAAAAATTGAAACAACTATCCAACAGTTGTAACATCAGTGTGGCTAAACAGCATTACTCATTTCCTTTGTGATTGGTGATAAAACTTCGTTAAATTTTACCAATTTTTAATTATTGAAATTTTATTTTTAACCACGGGACTTTCATCTTTCATCAATTTTTTAATAATACATTATATCAATTTTTATTAAAATCTGCTAAAATTTTTATCGAAAAATTTGTCAAACAGACCCCCCATGTAAGAAATGAAAACAAGCAATACAATTTTTGTAGGCCATTATAAAATTATGATTTTTAATCCTTTGTACATAATTAAATTAAGGCCACTCCTTTTTTCTCCTTTTTCAGATGCAGAAGAATCAGTTGGCTTGGCTTTCACACATAAATTAGATTATATAATTAATTAAACACTTTTCAGCTTTATATTTAAAGTAAGAAAAGAAATAAACTATTTTTTCTTTTTCCTAACGTATCGTTTAGGTGGGCCACCACGTCATTGATTGAGGAATGGACTACAATTGTCCACGCTTACAAGAAATTAAAGAGAGTCCTTTTCACCTTTACTTAACTCATAAATAAGAATCATTAGTGACAAAAAATATAATAATAATAATAATAATTGAGCCCTAGTTTGGCACGTATTAAAATTTTCATTTTCATTATTTTACTCATTTTTAATCATATATTTTCAATAAAATAATATTTTTCATCACACTTTCTTTTTTCACCACACATTCTCCATCAATATATTATTTCTTAATACATTCTTCCAAAATAATGTGGCTCAAACACACTCTGAATATAAAAGTTGATTGTTTTTAAAACAGTTTAAAGCATGTTTGATAACAATTAAAATCCAATTAAAATTGAAAATATAACCGTTATTGGATCTCACCCGTCTAATAAAAGTCAACAATAACGGCTAGCTTTTCAATTTTAATCCGATTTTAATCTTTACCAAACAAGCTCTTAATAACATTCTGTCAAGAAAAATATCAAACTTTTTTGACAATGCATCATGGTTGCATAAATAAAAATAAATAAATGACAGTAAAAGTTTAAGCACCGATTTTATTCCATTTTAAAACATAACTCTTTGATACTCCGTCTTGTGTTAAAAGAAAGAAAAATATATAAGGTGTGTTTGAGCCACATTATTTTGAAATAATATATTTTGAAATAGTAGATTGACGGAGAATATGTGGCTGAAAAAAAATGAAATGTTATTAATGTGATGAAAAATATTATTTTATTGAAGAATGTGTGATTGAAAATAAATAAAAATCGTGGCATAAATTGAAACATAAAGAATCTGGTTGCATGATGACGCTTGCAGTGGCCGCAATTCTTATCGGGTTGTAGGACGCGTGTCAGTTCAGTAAGTTGCCGACATCTTCAACGTGCCACGTTCGCTGGCTGATGTTGACATATATGTGGAGCCCACTATCCAATTAACGAATTAACAGTTGTCGGTTGGTCCTGTCAAACTTGGAACATATTTTCAAATGTGGACATATCCGTTCATATTTCTTGTATGTCGATTAGCCCAATGAAATAAGCTATTTGTACTTAGCTTGTAAACAAAGTTTGTTGACAAAATTAGGTGTATGATTTAGATGAATTTAATGGACGAATGAAATTGAGTTGTCTATAGTTTTATTATTTCTTTATTTTTATGTTTTAAGCCATTGA
>CAIGRS010109442.1:0-18962 GCA_903798395.1 Fraxinus floribunda
GACAAATGAGTAATAATGCCATTCTTTCAGGGAAGATGCTAGGATGATTGATTCTGAAAAACTTGTCTTTATTTCGTTTTATAGGTCGAAAAAAAAAACGTGAATTTCTCTTTTTCGGATAATAAATGCGTTGAATATTAATTTAAGTTACTGTGGTTCAATTTGCATGATACAAAGTGGGGTAATTTATTTGTTCGTGGCTTAAAGCCATTTAATGGATATTATTTATGAGTGGAAAAAATGTGTTGGTATCTTATATATTTCTGCTGAGCTACTTGAGTTAAGATAATATAGCCACGGAGAAAAAGTTGCTTGTGCAATTAATCCAAGCAGTGTTATGTGTCTGTAAAATTCCCCTACATAAGCATGATTTCACACTCTATTCATAGGTATGACATGACAGGAATACTTCGAAATGATGAATGACATGAAATTAGGATTTGACATGCTATGAGAACATACGAGCGGTGCTGAGTGTTCCATATGATTTTTGGGTTATACACTGGTGCATGGATAAGTACTTTTTGCTATTGTTATACGGGTGTTAACAAATGTGGACAAAAATATGCATTGTAGATNATGAATGACATGAAATTAGGATTTGACATGCTATGAGAACATACGAGCGGTGCTGAGTGTTCCATATGATTTTTGGGTTATACACTGGTGCATGGATAAGTACTTTTTGCTATTGTTATACGGGTGTTAACAAATGTGGACAAAAATATGCATTGTAGATTGCGGTAAAATTTTATTGATTACTAGGTCAATTATAGTCTAATTTTGTAATAAGACAATTTAAATCATCTATGAGTCTATTTCCTTCCATGCTATGAAATCGAAAGGTGTCCAACACTTCTGAGTGACGCATGATTGAAATTAAAGATATAAGTTTTCATATGTGGTCGAAGAAGTGTCAAACCTAGTGCATCTTAGTATGGTAGTCCTGTGTGCTGACCTGGGTCGGCTGTCACTAAGCCCACTTTCAAAGAAAAAAGTGTTAAAACTAAAAGAAGTATTAAAACAATTTCAAAAGAGTTATCTTTAATAACCATCCATAAAGAAAACTTAATTTTAAAGAAAAGATCTTACATCCAACAAACTCTTAACTTAAAGAGGTAAAACGTGTTTATAGTAATCATCAACATTTATGAATTTCTTATAAAAAAATTTCGTAAATCTTTTCTTGAGTTTTACCACTATATAGCTATCTCCACTCCCCGATTTCTTTAGTATCCATAAATGAAGGAGCATATTGAGACATTTTACAACTTTCCTTCATACTCGATCAATATCATCGGCCTTGAGTCAACAAGAGGAATTCATCTTCTTTTCAATTCTGGATGCTCTTGGGAAAGGAACATAAAAATTGCTTGGCTGGTGGACAAGCTCAAAGACTAGGATGGGGACTTGTGCATTGTTTATGCTGCAACAAAGTGCAAGACTCTGGTGGGACTCAACTACGAGTTCAAGTGCCATGGACACATCTTGACATGGAATCAATTCAAGCAGCTCTTTCTCTAGAATTACTTTCCTACTAGTGTTTGGAATCGAAAAGTGGCAGAATTCCTATGTTGACTTACAACTCGACTACATTGATTGAATATGAATAGAAGTTCAAAAATTGAAAATCTGTCCCACTATACTCATTCGTTTGTGGAACTGAGGAGATCGTGGCATGAAGATGGCTTTGCGATGTGGAACTTAAGATTTGTGAATTTCATAAATTTTGATGATTACCTGCTAAACAAAGTTTGGTGGATATAATATCATTTCTTTTAAATTATGTTTCTTTAATGGATGGTTATTAAAGATTAAGCCTATATTTTTAAAATTTTTATAAAACACTCGAGAAACTCCATCCACATATTTTGAGGTTCTACAACTACAAGTACTACCCAGTTATTCATCAACAATTTCTATCTATTTATGATTTTTAAACCCTTTATAAATGCTTCCCAATCATTATTTTGTAAAATTGTGTTAATATTTCTTTTAGTTTTGACAATTTTTCTATGGAGGTAGGCTTAGTGATACTCGGGAATTTCTGGACCTGGGTCATCACAATTGTTATCAGAGAGACAATTTACATTCCTGCAGACCACTATTTAAAAAAAAAAAAAAATGAAAAATGCACAGAGCATCAACAACAGTTCCACTTGAGCGGAGCTTATAACTGAAGCTGCTCACTTTTTTAGCAGGGTCTGGGCTACGGGGTCCTTTTAACCCCTCAAGGGCGTAGCCTCTTTGAGATTTGAAGAATATCGTATATAAAGAGTTCACCTCTGGCAAATTTTTTTTCCACCACTAAGGATCGAGGAGGGTGGAGATGGCCAGGTGGTTGGAACCCAAGAATAAGCATTAAATAGTTTGTTTATGAAAATTTATGATATTTAAGTTTCAAACAATTATCTTGAGATATCATACTATTTATGTCTTTGAAGTTTTATGAGATGTTTGTTTATCTTCAAGTTATTAAACTTTTTATGGGATATTCTACTGGAAGTTATTTTGAATTTTTCTTTTAAAGTCATATCCAATTTTTCCAGCATGGAGATATTTCTTTGTCATTTCCAGGCTTTTATGGATTGGAAAATTGCCTGCACATTATTTTTATTATGCATGATAAATGCAGTTCCATAACAAATAACAATCTGAAAAGGTTTTTTTTTTTTTTTTTCTACCATTTCTGATGGGTTTACGCTAAATAGTTATGTCTCTCACATGCAGGTCCAGCAGCGTTTTGAAAATCTCAAGAAGCGGAAAGATACTGGAGGCTTCACTGAGCAAGGTAAGACTTTGAAAGTGAGGTTAATTTATACTCCCTTCATCCCAAAAAGAACCTCTCATTCATTTGATTTGTCCCAAAGTACAGTTGTAAATGCTGAATTTTCCTCTTTAGCCTCCATTATATGAATTTTTGCTGAGCCCATTATGATGGAGACAGATAGAATGGAAATAGAAATAGAAGTTAGATAGGATTTTAAGGTAGAGTTTAATTCGAAGTATGTTTGTTTTAGTTAGATTAGATTAGTTTTAATAATTTGATAAAGTTCTAGCTTATTAGAAGTTATTTTGATTTTAGAATAGAGGGCTTATTCATTGTAATATTCAACCTTTGATTATATGATAAAAACTGATTTTCTATTGCCCTCAATTCTTCTCTTCTTGGATCCCTTTTTTTCTTGCTCTTCAATTATTCGTTATCAATTTAGTAAGCTCCTGCGTCACACTATTTTCTTGGTTGAGAATAAACAATTAGAGACTAAAAGTAATTGATAGAAACTATGGAGAGGAATAGAAATTTTTTATAATTATTTTGTTTTAGTTACAAAAAGAGAGACTTTTCGTTGGTTTACATATAACCAAAAGTAGGAAAGATAAAACTACCCACCATAATAATTATATAAAGAATTATCTTGTTAGAATAACTTTTAGAGGGAGTTGGCCAAACTTGACTTCTTCGGGAAGCTCTTCTATGAGAAGCACGAGCAGAATCTACTCCAAACAGGAAATCATCTAAAGATGGAAACAAATAAAACTTATTTTGGCTAGGATTAGTTTGGACAAAGAAAGTCAATAATTTCAACAAATATTGTAAAAAGCCTACCATTTTAGAAAACTCAACATTAGGTATTCTTGGGGATGAGTGACTCTTGAGAAGTGCGCTCTATGTTACACCCCTTTGGAAAATAAAAAAGATTTCATTATTCAGATTTTTCTGTATTCCCAATTCAGTCTAGAGTAAAGGTAATAATATTTTCTCTGTGATCACATAATGATTTAAAGATCCTCCCCACTCTGCTTTTTTTATGTTTAATGTATTATAACTGGTCTTTTTTTCTGGTCTAGTAGATGTTTTACATGGGTGATCTCTGGAGTAACCAGAGAATCTATTGATGCTCTTTTCATCTCTATTGTAGATTTTGATGAGCGGATCATGAAACAGCAGCAAGAAGAGGAGGAAAGAAAACGCCAGCGTCGGGAGAAAAAGAAAGAGAAGAAGGTTAGTATTACAGGGAGCTAATTAAATTGTAATTTGGGATCATACAAATGCACATCATGAGGAGCTGAAGTTTGCCTGTCAATTCAGCCAGAGTATAATTTGTCATTTCTGTGTTATTTACTCTTAGAATATTGTGTTCCGTTAGTGTCTTCTTCAAATAATGGTAATGGTTGTCTATTGTTGTCACTCAGAAAGAGAAGGCCACCGAGGAGGAACCTGAGATGGATCCTGATGTTGCAGATATGATGGGATTTGGGGGTTTCAAGTCATCCAAAAAATGATATACTCCGAAAATTCTTTCTAAGGATGGCTTGATCAAACCGCTAATTTACTGAAGCTCAGGTCTTCCTCTTCGTTCATTTAGATGGAAATACTCTCTACGGAAGCGTGGAAGACCTTGTCAGAATAGTTGTATACAACTGGCTGGCGTCCATTACTTGTTGATATTGATATGCGTTATTTCCTCTGCATGTCTACTCTGTAATGTTGTAGAAGATCTAGATAATGTAACACACTTCTTTATTGATGAAATACGACTTAAGTAATCTACCCAGGTATAAATGGTACTTTTGTTTCTCTGAAATTTTCTGGATTAAAACGGTGTGCAGTTTTGCGCAGAGAAAAGAGAGCCTGAACGTTTCTTGGCTGCAATATGTACTCTATTATCTAAATTATCAGACAATCATGTACATTTAACATTGCAGCATTAGGCCCTATGAGTTCACCTTTGCTCAAGGGCATGTACCAATTTTTATGACCTCAATTTTGTTTGTAGTCCATAAGGAAGTTCTCGTTCTGGATTCGAGTGATTGGGGGTAGGTGTTATGGACTGGAGGAGTATGTGAATTATAAGAGATATATGTTAGATGAAATGTCTCACTAGGGGATGTAATGGTTTGTGGGAGTATAGAAATGTGTTTGCATTTTTGAGCTCGATGTCATTTATCGAGTCTGTCAATTTGTATTATTGTACCCGAGTTTGTCAGCATGCCTCGCCTTAGAAAAAGTTAGGCCTCGTCATCTCGTATGCCCAATATATTTAAAATTATTGTGGGTTAAGAAGATGGTTTCCCCTCTGTAAAAGGAGGTTCCATTTCCATTTTGCTTGTAAGATCTTTGGGAGTTTGAAATAAAAATACAATATGTTTTCTTTAAGCCTTTAAACAGTTTCTTCATTTTCTCAAAGCTTCTGAAATTAGATAGATATGATGATATAAGAGTTTAGATCATATCAGTACTCATTCAGTATGCTTTGCAGTTGCCTTTGTAAATGATTCTTTGTATCAGGATGATCGTTCTGCTGACAAAAAGATCCAACCTGGATGAAACATAATCGTAAAAGTTCAGGCTTGTGTGTGGGCTAGGAATACTTTGGTTATGGTTGCACACTCGTATTGCTTGAGGTAGCACTGGAGGGATTGGTAAGTTTTAGACGTTTCTCGTGGAGTGACGAGTGTGCGGAATACGAATGGGGCCAAATGCTGATGTCGATGGATGCTCGTATAGGGGAAGCTGAACTTTGTAGGTAATTCTCTCTCTTAGGATTTCGATTCCTCCAGGGCACTGAGGTGAGTATCGACTGTAAACTTCAAGGCCCGTAGAATTAGTCGAGGTGCGCGCAAGCTGGTCCGGACAGCCACGGTTATCAAAAAAAAAAAAATTTCTCTCTTAGGGTTTGGAATACGAAAACTACGGATGAGTGATGTGTTGAGGCTCTTGAATTGGTAGGGGTTATACCTATTTAGCCTAATGCTGCATTTTTGTGGGTGCTTCATTTAGTCATTGTGTCATTATGGTAAATTCTCTCATGATATAATACTTCATTATCGCACAAATAAACACACATGCCAAGACATAAATTGTCACATTATCGCTCCATGTCTACAAACGGATATCTAATACGAATGTTGTAGCAAACTCAACTTTCACCCTCCATTTTTGCGATTGTGAATGCTCGACCAATGTATATTTTGCAGACATCCCGTTGAGAATGAACTAGAAAAAGCACTCTCACCAATCTAACCCAAATTTAGACCCCTTAGAGACGGAGTAACCTTGTCAGGGAGGCAAGGGGTTTATGATACTCACTCAACCTTGGTTCCAAATGATAAGTGCGTATTGCACCTGTTTTGGGCATCTATACTTGCTTATATATAACAAATTGAGCGGATATCTACCTAGTTTAGAGGTAAATATGATAGTTATAGGTAAGTCCCTGATTTAGGTGTATTTTGATGCAATTTGCATGAAAAATATGAACTTAGAGTTGATTTGAAGAAATTGATTGATTGGAAGCATTAATGGATCAATCGGGCGTGATTCACAAGTTTTGGGAGCTAAGTTCTATGTTTGAAAAGTTCAGAGAATTAATTGCAAACTTTCAGGACTTGTATCAGATTAGTCACAAATCACTGAGGAATGTGGAAGATTAAATCACGAAGACTTAAAGCTGGACTAGAGTGCAAAAAAGAAATGACATGAGATGAACAAAAGAAGGGAATATTTTACTCATTGCGATCACAAGGGTAATCTAGACTAAGATGGTGTTTGGTAGAAATTAAACTCGGATTAAAATTGAAAAATTAGTCGTTATTGAGACCCAATAACGACTATATTTTCAATTTCAATTGGATTTTAATTGGAACCGAACACGTCCTAAAATAGAGAGTAAACAGCCTCTGCTATGTGATTACACCTCTTACAACTATGTGATCGCAAGATCTAGTCTCATAAGAATTTTTTTTCCTTGTTTCGATCAACCTCTTTTTGAAACCAATTAGGCATGAATTTTGACCTAACTTGACTCATAAATACAAATCTTAATCTAGAAACAAAAGGCGAGGAAGCTTGGTGTCTCTTGTACACAAAAACGCACATTCATTATAAAGGAAAAAACAACCAAAGTTTTGAAGAAACTTTTATTTCAAAACACCAAATTTCATATCTTTTCAAGAAAAAGAAGATTAAAGAAGAAAAATCAAGAACCATTGGAGGAATTCAATATTCAAGATTATTTTTCCATATTTTTTCTCAATTTTGTTTTGGGTGATATTGAATCTATTTAGTTGTTATTATATTCATGATGCTTGACTAGTTGTATAAATGCTAGAATAACGTTGAATCCTATGTTTTGTATTAAATTCTAGATTTGACATTGGATGTTTGTTTTGTTTGAATAGTAGTTAGGAGTTCAATGCTTTACAATTAATTAGTCATTAATTGACTAGAGGAATTTAGTACAAGTAGTAATCATTATAACATCCTATAGATGTTACGGGATAACTACAATTGCTTTGCAGGATCCAAATAGATGTTTTTGTGATTTAATGTATTTTCATATGTTCGCATTTGGGAAATAAATTGTCAAATCGTGGGATTAATATTAAGATAGATGAATTCACAGGATACGATGTTTTAGTGCTTTTACAATTATTTGATTATCATAAACGTTTCGTAGCACTTAGTTAAGCATTTTAAATAATTAGATTAAACTTAGATTGTTATTATCATCACTCTCCTCTATTGTGTATTTATATTCAATTAAAGTTAGGTTAACTAGAAACTAAACTGTATACTTATTTCTCGTGGGATCGATAGTTGAACTTTCGTCCACTTTATTATTTGTTTACAATCTGTATGCTTGCTGGATAGAAAAAAAAAAAAAATCAACAATATCGAACTATGAAATGATTACAATAGTTTCTTATCAAATATGTAGTAAATTCACTAGAGCGTCACGCTTAAGAAACCAACACCACGAAGGACAAAGTTCAAGGTCCAGTGCACATAAAATTTCGAACAAGAAGAGCTTCTCATTATACAAGTAGATTCTTTGGTGGTACGACTTATTCCCATAATACATAGGAAATATATAATTTATCTACGAATTCTGCTACATGTACAGTCATTAGTGGGCTGCAACTTACGTCCCCCAGCCTTGGTCGCATCCCTCTAGGCCATGGCTGGGAAAATTCAGCACAGACAGGGTGCTGCGTTGGGACGGAACTGCTCCGGCAGGGGACGAAGCTGCAAAACGTGGGATATCATTTTCTCAATAATTCTGGAAGCTTCTTGGCTCTAGAAGACTCTATTTTGGTGCCTCAAAACGTGGGAAAATTGGCTAAGTTGCTAGGGCTTGCATGAACTCTCTAGAAGAGTGTGGGCAGACACAATCATTGCATGGGCAAAAAAGGTGACTGCATAGCTGCTTTCTTTTTCAGTTGGGTTCAAATCTGGCCATTGGATCAAACTAATCCTGGCCATCCATTTCAATTGTATCTGCAATGGATTGTCTATATATACCATGTATAGCTCGTTTTTGTAGCATAGAGTGGGTGAGGCCAACACTTGTGTGTGTAAACTTGTAATCTTCTCTCAAGCAATATAAAGGTAGTTTCTTCCCAGATTTGTCTTGGTTCCTTTGTTCCTTTACTTAAGTCTTTACTTGTGCACATTTTATAACATCAAAGGGTTTATTTCGTTTAGGGAAGGCTGACTGAACCAAGTTTCTAGCAAGGGGCAGAAACATTGAACGGTTAAGGCCGCACGTTGGCTAAAAGTTTAGGGTGTCAAACTTTAAGCACGTGACAGGTGGTATCAGAGCCTGTTTTTGGTTCTATTTGTGAAGTTGTTCACATGGCTGACCCAGGGGATGCCGGTGAAAGTGAGACTGAAATGAGGGAACGAGGTGCTGCTTCTGTTGAGGGGCGAGCAAAGAGACGAGGGAGGAGCAAGACACGAGAAGTTCCTGTTCCGGATGAGAAAGTTGAGAAGATCCTTGCCAACATGGGAGATAGGGTGGAATCTCTCGAAAGCTCGTTTGAGACGCTGGAATCTCATGCCATTAATCAGTTGGAGACCCTTCAAAGCAACGTCCAAGCTGCTTTGGATGGGCAGGCATCGATGAGGGACGACGTCAACTCTCTAAAGGACGAAGTTCAGGCTGTAATGACTGGACATAATTCGTTGGGGGAAGATTTTGCTAGACTGTAAAGCAAAGTCATGGAAGCTATTTCTATCACGCAGGACCAGGTAAATAAATTTTCGATTTTGATGGAAAGGATGAGCTGAGAACTTGAGAAGTACAAACAGTCCATTGCCGGGACAAGTGGAGGTGCTGCTGCCTTTGTTGCAGCCCCTAGAATCGAAAATTCTAATCCCAAGGGATTCGATGGGAAACGAGATGCCAAGGATGTCGAAAATTTCTTGCGGCAGATGGAAGTTTACTTCGAGGGAGTGATAGTGAACATCCTCGAAGAGGAAATGAAAGTCCGAACAGCAACGATGTATCTCTCGGACACGGCTGCGTTATGGTGGAGACGCAAGTTGGCAGAAGTTGAAAAGGGGGCGTCCAAGGTTGAGACCTGGGACGAGTTCAAAAAGGAATTGAAGAGACAGTTCTACCCAGAAAATATTGTGTACGAGGCCCGTAAGAAGCTGCGGGAACTGAGGCAGAAAGGGACCATTCGTGAATACGTCAAGGATTTCACGACCCTCATGCTTCAGATTCCTAGCATGGAGGATGATGTGCTGCTGTTCTATTTTCATGGATGGTTGCACGAATTGGGTAAGGCAAGAATTGCAGCGTTGGGGAGTTAAGACAGTGGACGAAGCAATTGTTGTTGCGGAGTCCTTGACGGAATTTCAAAAAAATGTGGAGACGCAGGCAAAGCCACCCAAATTTACCAAAGGCAACTTTGGCAAAGGCGGAGGTGAAGGAAAGAAGGATAAGCCCCGAGGTAAGTCCGATTGGAAACCCAATAACAATTATAAAGCTGTTGATCATAAACCCGGCTTGAACAAGCAGAGTTCTTGTCGAAAAGAATATGATGATAAGAAGAAAAGAAACGTTGCAACACGGGAATGCTTCGTTTGCAAGGGGCCACACTTCATGCGGGAATGCCCCAAACTCGGGTCGTTGGCTTCCATATCAGAAACACAACCGGAGGCCACAACTAGCGAAGACTCGGGGGTGGGTCAGATTGGTTCATTTTAGTTATTCAATGCCCTCAAAGCTAAGACCGTTTGGGGTTCAAATGGAGAGAAGGGACTGATGTATCTGCAGACCCATGTGAATGGAAAATAGGTGCTGGCGCTCGTGGATACCGGGGCCACGCACAATTTCATAACGGAGGATGTAGCTCGCAATCTGGGATTGAATATCCAGTATGGGGGCGGAATGCTGAAAAATGTGAATGTGGCAGCAAAGCCACTAGTTGGAGTTGTTCGGGAAGCAGAATTGAACTTGGGATCATGGCGGGGACCTATTGACTTGTGTATGGCACCTATGGATGACTTCAAGCTCGTGTTGGGACTTGACTTCCTGCGAAAGGTAAATGCTGTTCTTTTACCTTCGTTCAATTCAGTGTGTATATTGGAAAAAGGTTCTTCTTGCATGGTTCCTACAGTTTCCGTTGGGACGGAAGCCAGGCAGCTTTCTGCAATGCAGTTGGCTAGGGGTTGGAAAAGGGACGAACCAACCTTCATTGTTCAGTTGGCATCAGAAGTTATTGTTGATAATGCCGTCTTACCGGCTGAAATCAAAGTTGTTCTGGAGAAGAATCAGGATGTTATGCCAGCAGAATTGCCTAGAAAATTGCCACCTAGAAGGCAGGTGGATCACCGAATTGAGTTGGAACCAGGCGCTAAGCCTCCAGCAATGTCCCCTTATCGTATGGCACCCCCTGAATTAGCGGAACTCAGAAAGCAATTGACAGAATTGCTTGAAATTGGACAGATCACACCCTCAAAAGCACCTTACGGCGCTTTTGTTTTGTTCCAAAAGAAGGCCGACGGTTCCTTGCGGATGTGTGTTGACTATCGGGCGTTAAACAAGGTAACCGTAAATAATAAATATCCCATTCCTTTGATTGCTGATTTGTTCGATAGACTTGGCAGTGCAAAGTTCTATTCGAAACTAGATTTACAAAAGGGATATTATAAAGTTTGGATTGCAGACGGTGATGAGCATAAAACGACTTGCATCACGCGGTATAGGTCATTTGAATGGCTCGTCATGCCCTTCGGCCTGACAAATGCCCCAGCCACGTTTTGCACCTTGATGAATAAGATTTTTCATCCATTTTTGGATTTGTTTGTGGTGGTCTATCTCGATGACATTGTCATCTACAGTAACTCATTGGTTGAACATGTTAAACATTTGGAAATCATCCTCCAAGTACTGCGGGAAAATAAACTGTTCATAAAGAGGGAAAAGTGTTCATTTGCCAAAGAGGAGGTGAACTTCTTGGGACATGTCATTGGGTTCGGTAAGTTGCGGATGGATGAATCAAAAATCAGGGCCATCAATGAATGGGAACCGCCAACTAAGGTGACTGAGTTGCGATCTTTCCTTGGTCTGGTAAATTACTATCGGAAACTCATTCAGGGTTATTCTTCTCGAGCAGCCCCTTTGACGGATCTGTTGAGGAAGAATCAGCCGTGGGACTGGTCGGTTAAGTGCCAAAGAGCCTTCGATGACTTGAAGGCTATCGTTACTGTAGAACCTATTTTGGTGCTGCCAGACTTCAGCAGAGTTTTCGAGGTACAGACTGATGCCTCAGATTTTGCCACCATGGGTGTGTTGATGCAAGATGGCCACCCCATTGCATTCGAGAGCCGAAAACTGAATGAAACTGAACGCCATTACACAGTGCAGGAGAAGGAAATGACTGGGATTGTTTATTGTTTACGGGTTTGGCGACACTATCTATTGGGATCTCGGTTTGTGATTAAAACCGATAATGTTGCAACAAGCTATTTTCAGACCCAGAAGAAGCTGAGTCCGAAACAGGCATGATGGCAAGACTTCTTGGCTTAATTTGATTATGTGTTGGAATATAAACTGGGAAAGGCCAATGTTGTGGCTGATGCCTTGAGTCGGTAAGCAGAACTTTCGGCTATTAGTTAAGTGACGGGAACACTGCTGGAATCTATCAAAGAAGGCTTAAAACATGATCCAGTTACAAGGGATTTGATACAAGCTGCCCAAGAGGGTAAAACTCAAAAATTCTGGATTGAGGATAGACTTCTTTACACCACCGGGCAGCGAGTGTTCGTGCCTAGTGGAATCGCTTGAGACGGGATGTCATTCGGAAATGTCACGACTCGAAGTGGGCACCCGGGGATTGATCGAACTTTAGCTCTTATTGAAAGAGCATATGATTGGCCTTACATGCGAGATCAAGTGGAAACGTATGTAAAAACATGTCTTGTGTGTTAACAAGACAAAGTGGAAAATAGACTGCCGGCGGGTTTACTTGATCCTCTTCCCATTCCTGAACAGCCATGGGATGTCGTCACCATGGACTTCATCAGTGCATTGCCGAAATCAGATGGTATGGCTCTATTATTGTTGTTGTTGATCGATTTTCTAAGTATGCTACCTTCATCCCGGCTCCAAAAGACTGCACAGCTGAAGAGACAGCAAGGATGTTCTTCAAAAATGTCGTTAAGTATTGGGGATTGCCCCGGAACATTGTGAGTGATCGAGACCCCCGTTTCACCGGAAGACTGTGGACAGAATTGTTCAAACTGTTGGGATCAGATCTTCATTTTTCCAGCAGTTTTCACCCTCAAACAGACGAGCAGACGGAGCGGGTTAATTCCTTGTTGGAGTGTTATCTCCGACACTTTGTGAGTGCAAATCAGAAAGACTGGGCGAAGCTGATTGACATAGCTCAGTTTTCATATAATCTGCAAAGGAGTGAGTCGACTGGCCAAAGTCCCTTCGAACTTGCAACGGGGCGTCAGCCCCTTACACCTCATTCTTTGTCTTTGGCCAGTCACTCAGGTCGAAGTCCAGGAGCTGCGAAAATGGCTAAGTCTTGGGGGAGAATATGTTGATTTGGCTCGATCATGTCTTGAAAAGACCAGGAAGAGAATGAAAAAGTGGGCAGATGCTAAACGGCGACCTTTGGAATTCAATATCGGGGACCAAGTGCTTATGAAAGTTGTGCCGCAGCAGTTCAAAGCTTATCGAAAAGTTCATAAGGGCTTGGTTCGAAAATATAAAGGTCCATTTCCAGTAATAGCAAAGGTTGGGAAGGTTTCCTATCGGCTTGATCTTCCCAGCAATCTGAAAATACATCCGGTTTTCCATGTTAGCATGTTGAAGCCGTATCATCCCGACATGGAAGATCCGGCCAGAAACGAATCAGTGAGGGCACCGCCAATTGTGACTAAATCTTTTGACAAAGGTGTTGAGATTATTTTGGCAGACCGGGAGGTGAGATGAAGGGGCGTACCTCCCTGTACTCAGTATTTGATTAAGTGGAAAGGGCTACCCGAATCTGAATCAACTTGGGAAAATAAGGAAGACTTGTGGCAGTTCAAGGCTAAGCTTTGGCAGTACACGGCGACGAGGGCGTCGCCTGATTCAGTGGGGGAGTGACTTACGTCCCCCAGCCTTGGTCGCATTCGTCTAGGCCATGGCTAGGAGAATTTAGCACAGACAGGGTGCTGCGTTGGGACGGAACTGCTTCGGCAGGGGACGAAGCTGCAAAACGTGGGATATCATTTTCTCAATAATTCTGGAAGCTTCTTGGCTCTAGAAGACTCTATTTTGGTGCCTCAAAATGTGGGAGAGTTGGCTAAGTTGCTAGGGCTTGCATGAACTCTCTAGAAGAGTGTGGGCAGACACAAACATTGCATGGGCAGAAAAGGTGACTGCATGGCTGCTTGCTTTTGCAGCTGGGTTCAAATCTGGCCATTGGATCAAACTAATCCTGGCCATCCATTTCAATTGTATCTGCAATGGATTGTCTATATATACCATGTATAGCTCGTTTTTGTAGCATAGAGTGGGTGAGGCAAACACTTGTGTGTGTAAACTTGTAATCTTCTCTCAAGCAATATAAAGGTAGTTTCTTCCCAGATTTGTCTTGGTTCCTTTGTTCCTTAAGTCTTTACTTGTGCACGTTATAGTAACCTCAAAGGGTTCATTTCGTGGTTGGCATTTGGGGAAGACTGACTTAACCAAGTTTCTAGCAAGGGGCAGAAACATTGAACGGTTAAGGCCGCACGTTGGCTGAAAGTTTAGGGTGTCAAACTTTAAGCGCGTGACATGTAGCACACTAATAACTGTACAAATGCATTTTCCCTTTATCTACTTTCCTCTTTGTATCCACTCCTATGAGATTTAAAGCGCTCTCTCACTAATCATGTTAGCCAACTCGTCAAAATAAATGAATTCCTATATTCCTTCAAACTCTCATCGAATGGTTACTAAGTACTAACTCTAACAAAACATGAAATGATCTGTTGTATTTTTGAAATTTGGATAATATAATCCACTTTATTGGAAAATTGAACGTTATTTTATTTTATTTTTATTTATTGGTTATGTCCCATAGATTAGATATATGAGGTTTAAACACTTCATACACCATTATACTAGTTAGGTTCCAATTCGATCCTCCAAACCGAAAATCGATTGGATCGTAATCTGTTCTTGATTCTAGAACCGGAATCGTGAGTAACAGACTTTGGAATTGAAATTGTCAACTTTTGTGATTTTTATTTTTATTTTTTTTACAATTTATTCACTTTAACCCAATGATTTACCATTTAATTTATAGTTTATTCACTGTAATAAATACTCTTAACGAATCTGATTCATTCATTTGAATAATTGAATCATCTCTCTCGATCGTAGCAACTTTTGACCGTACTCTAGATGCTGCCAACCCCACAAACACTTCTTGAGACGTCGTACGCAGAGCAACATCTAGAATTGAATGCTATTTGACAGTGACATGTTTTATTTCTTCCATTTCTGCTAGATATTGAAAAAGTAATTTGTATTGTGAGTTCACAATTTTTAAGAACGAAGAGTTATGGCTCCATTAATTAAGTGGACCCAAATGTTCCATTTACAAAATACTCGAAGTGTAATGAGTAGTTCTTGGTATTGAAATATTCCAACCGAATCCTCCCAAGCCTCAGCAAAACTACATCCGATGAGGTTAAAATTTTTATTAAATTATAATCGCAATTATTGATAGTCTCAAAAATAATATTCTAACTCCAGACTATTTTTATAAAATCTAAGGCATAACGGAACTAACTTTTCCTCATCCTAATGGTCACCTCAGCAGCATCCTCCATTTGTTTCTTTTGCCTAATAAGAGAAGCTACAGCTAAAAAATTGTGTGTTAAAAAGGAAAAGATGTCGAGCGCTAACTTCTCAAGCAATTCGTCTTGATACTGCATTGTCAGCCGAACATTGCTCGGTGCTTCCTACAGTTCATCCTGCACAAGAAACGTAGAAGAAGAAAATGAAGTAAGAAAAGAATCGAGCCACAATGCAAAGTATTTTGGTAAAACTAGCAGCGAAGGAAACACCCATACATGTACATCATCGTCCACCGAAGCATCATCCGTGTCACTGCCTTCTGCATCATTAGCATCGTCATCACCATCCTCAGCCTGTAAAAAGAGCCCTCAAATTCGGATCATAACTAAAGAGACACACATTAAAAATAATTTTAAAAGTATGAAGGCTTACATCTGAATCAACTGGATCATCCTTCGGTTCCTGAGCAAAATACAAAATAGTTGAGACATGAAAGGCGTATAAATTAGGTTTTTTTTTACCAAAGTAATAGCTTCTTCACAGATTTTGCCATCAGAAATGAAAGCAGTACCTCCTCCTCTCTCTTCTTTTCAGCTTCATCAAATGCAGCCTTCTCAGCCTGCAAAATGAATATGGATTCATGTATCACTTTCCATCTGCTGGGACAGGCGTGTTATAAAAAAGGGAAGAGAAGAGGCCTCTTAAGTATAAAAGCAACATACATCTTTGTGTGTGCCCCATGTCTCTTCAGCTACCTTCTTGGCATATTCGGCATCATCACATAACAAGATATTGTCAAACAGGGTTCCAGATTTCACCTGAAAAATCATTCACTTGCTCAGATTAAATTTTGATTATAACACTGAACTGAGAGAAATTCTGTCTTACCTGCCACAACTCAATGCCCACATACTTCAAATTTGGGTAAACATAGAGATCTGGATCATCTTTGAAGTCTATAACAACAAATAATAACATATTAGATAAAGTTAAAACTCGTGCATTATGAAGATGCACTTAAGTTCTGAGAAGAGATGTTACAGACAGACCAGGATTATCAATCATTGGTGCCTTCCATTTGCCCTTGTAGTTGGGGTTCTTAATTTTCTGGGCAGTAGAAATAGACAATTTTATAACCACTCGGATTAGCAAAAGCAACATTTACAACACTAACACAGACTCAAAAACCTTTGGCTTCCATGGACCCTCGTACTCGGGGTTGGCAATTGTTGGTGGTGTCCATTCACCATCTTCCTCATCGTCCCAATCCTCAGGCTGCAATTGTAAACCATCATAATTGAGTAAAGTAAATAGTGTAGGAGATTACATAGAATGTAGTAAAGCAGGAAAATTAGATTATATGCCTTCTTGGCATCTGGATCTGGCAACTCCTTTGGGATGTCATCATAACCCTGCAGGTATAAAAGTTAAATGGCATTATTATCAACAAACATGTGCTTTAACGTTAAACGGGGAATTGGTAAAGAAAAGGAAGGCCACGAAACTTTAAAGTTTGGTTACCTCAGGCTTCTTGTCTTCAGGGTCAGGAATGTACTCCTTGTCATCCCAATCTTCGGGCTATCACCAACATGCAGCAAGATCAGTCTCATGGAACCAATGGAAGAACAAAACTTTCACATATAATTGCACAGATGAATACCTTCTTGGCCTCTGGATCCTTGATCTTCTTCGGTGGGAGAATATCCCAATCAGAGTATAAACTACCCGACTGCTTCTCCACATTGTCAACGAGGATGCTGTAAGAAGCATCAGGCCGGAGGACAAATGTATAGACATGAGTCAGTTGGTCTGTCTCGCATGGGACTTCCTTCTTGATCAAGTGGTTTGTCCCATTATAGGTGAGAATAGCATGGACTTTCTTGGTGCTGTAGCCACAAATATCTGGTCCAAACATGATGCTACATTGACCCAAATAGTACAACCAAATCAGCAACTTCAACAGGAACAACATACCAAAATAGGAAACATCTGTCAGATGGCAAGAGCATATGATGTTACCTGTATGGGGTGTCACCGCCAAATTTCTTCTGATCAATTTCACCACTAAGCAACTTCATGTATCCACCACCACAGTCAAGCTTCTGTTCATGCTTGACGGAGAACTGGAAAACTAATGTCTTGTCTTTGTTGCTGAATTCAGGGAACTCAGCTGAGATGGCATAAAACCTGTAGTCTTCACTGGTCTGGATACCTGCACTAAGACATAGAAGTAAATCCCCTTGGATGGTTGGGAAAGAAGACCTCTGGAAGTCAATTATTCAGATAGATAGCAGAGCTTAGTTGTAGTTCGTGCGAACGCGAGGGACTTCTAAGACATAGAAGTAAATCCCCTTGGACATCACATATTCAGTACATACAAAATCACACACATACACATGTATCTATATATTACGCAAACATATGTAAGTACTTAAAACACGTCAACCAATGGCATGTTTACCTTTGTCAGTAGAGTCTCCATTCCATTTACCGGAGGTAAAGTTCCATTCTCCAGCTATGTTCTCATCTTTCTTCCAGTCAGATTTGACCCACCGATTCCCCCATCCATCTTCATATTTCACAAAGCAAAACATTCAATACAACACAACATAACCAATCTAACAGCAATTAAAGCTATCAATACTGTAAAAGAGAGTTGAATGTAACCACTTTTTTACGAACAAAAGTGATCCAGTTAAATCTTAATCGAGAAATATCACTTGTCCAAGGCAAAGGGAAAGCTCCAATAAGTGAATTAAATGACACATATTTGCACAAGTCTCCTGTCTCTAAATGCCTTTTTTCGACTTTTGTTCCTTTTTAAAGTTTGTAAAGTTCCGCCATATGTTAATAGAACTGTTTTTCTTTAATGAAGTTCAAAATTATCCAATTATCCAGCCTCTGCTTATAGAAGGAAATGCAATGTGATAATGTCTAAAATATTAACTTTTGTCATGTGAATTCGTACTATATCCATTGAATGTCTGTTCAAACATATAATATAAAAACTTTGACACTAAAATATGGATCAAGCATAAAAAATGAACGTTCATTGGTCATATTCAGAATGACCACTGCTTACGTGTCAAATTGATCGCACCCTAGCATCAATCAATTCAGTTGTTTCAAAATAAGATCATAATTCAGTAATTTGACACAATTTTTTTTTTTTTTTTTATTATTATCAAAAACCAGAAGACGCAACCCTCAGCAGATCCATTCAGGAAAAAATCATATCTGCATACAAATTGTTAAATTGAAACTAGAATCCTTCAATCAAAATGATAAGATCGACTCATAAATAGAAATCATGTCCCATTCCTTCACAAACTCTATCGAAAGATACCGATAAACAGAAATTTCGTCGAAATGTTATCGACTTAAATTAGACTTAGCTAACTACAGCATTAATTTTCTAAAGAGAGAAAAACAAGGCACCATTGAAACGCTCTTCGAAGAAGACTTCTGCAGAAGAGATCGCGAAGAGAAGAGAGATAACGACGGCTAGAGCGAGAAAATTAGGATTCATCAACACACTTCTTTGTACTTTGGCCATAGCTCAGGAGAGAGTGCATGTGTGTGGATGATCGAGCTATTTATATACGTGAATTGTTCCTTGAGAATAAAATGCTCGGCAGATGGAATATGCGGATTGGGCGTGGACGAATAGTATTTTGACAAGCTGGAGTCGAGAGTATGGATTTAAACGTGGCGGATTTTGATTGGGAATAAGAGCTTCTGGTGCTGCAGTGACACTTGTACCCTATTCGGCAGTTTAAATTTCACTTATGCTCCGAGTACAGGAGCATAAGTGCCAGGGGCTGCCGGCCCCTCACACTGGCAGGCCCCACATGTTTAAAAAAAAAGAATAAAAAAATACCC
>CAIGRS010109532.1:0-10649 GCA_903798395.1 Fraxinus floribunda
AAACTAAACGGGGATTAAATTAAGATGAAATAGTTCAACTTGGATTGGCAATCACCTAGAGAAGACTTGCAAAGAAAATTAGCTGACATTAATCACGTTGCAAGACAACATATGATGGAGTAAATTCATTTATCTCGTACTGTATTTAGAATTCAAGGATAAGAGGGTGTTTGATAGATATTAAAATTGAAAAACTAGTCGTTATTGTTAACTCTTATTAGTCGAATGTGACCCAATAACGGCTATATTTTCAATTTTAATTCGATTTTAAGCCGTACCAAACAGGTCTTAGAATTCAATGGTAGCCCATACTAATACATATGCGTTGGCCATATCCGTATATACAGATTTGATCTATGTCCCACGGTAAACAGATTAAAAACTTTTCAGACGTGACAAGAGAACCTTAATTACACTCTCTTCAACAGTTATACATTTCTGCCTAGATTAATTCTATCTATATATATTGTCATTACAGCTTTAAGAATCCTTAACTTTGAGATAGTAATTTGGAGGAAGTCGTGAAAATGAATGGCTGCACCATTGAAGTTCCCATTAACAGAAGGTAAGTTAATTCACCTCCAAAGTTCTAAACATTTTCTTCACAAATAAATCAATGTACTTTCATATTGAATGCAGATTGGAAGGCAAAGTTGCCATTGTCACTGGTGGAGCAAGCGGCTTCGGCGAAAGTACTGTAAGACTCTTCGCCCGACATGGAGCAATAGTTGTCATTGCAGATGTCCAGGATGAACGAGGGAAGTCTATTTGTCAAGAACTTGGCTCTTTTGAAAATGTTTCCTATGTTCGTTGCGATGTCACTAGTGATATTGACGTAAAAAACTTGATTGATTTCACAATATCCAAGTATAAAACCCTAGATATCATGTTCAACAATGCTGGAATCCCTGGTAATTTAGATTTCACAATTGTCGACGCAGATAATGAAAATTTCAAAAGGGTTTTTGATGTAAACGTGTACGGTGCATTCTTGGGAGCAAAACATGCAGCTAGGGTTATGATTCCGGCTAAAAAAGGGGTTATTCTCTTTACTTCAAGTATTGCTTCAGTTGTTTCCGGCGAGTCACCTCATTCGTATACAGTGTCTAAGCACGCAATTGTAGGGCTAACGAAGAATCTGTGTGTAGAATTAGGACAACATGGGATAAGAGTGAACTGCATATCTCCTACTGCGGTGGCAACGCCATTGCTGACAAAGGCAGTAGGTGTGGATAAGTCGGTGATGGAAAAGATACTAAGTGAATCTTCTAATCTGAAAGGGGTGGTGCCGAAGTCGGAGGACGTGGCAGAGGCGGCGCTGTATCTTTGTAGCGAGGAATCGAAGTTTGTTAGTGGCATAAATCTCGTGGTGGATGGAGGTTACAGCACAACTAATCAGACTTATAGTAGGTTAATCAAGAGTTTCTTATCTTGAGTGAAGTTGAAATCAATTATATTCGATATTGTATCACTTTCTAGTTGAGATGAAAATGCATGTCTGCAAGGTTGAGAATAATTTGAATTTCCTAATCTTGTGTGTTTCGGTTATTCATGTTTAAATTTCCCATTTCAAGGATTTCTTCAAGAGAATAGCCTATAAATTGAACTTTTTTGATTCGTGTATTGGCATCAAATTATCGATAATAAGTGCTAGCTTGCCAACACACCATATAACTTTCAAAGAAAATGTTTCATGGCGTGATACTACTTGATATAACTAAAAAGGCTCAAAGATTGACTTGTATCCTAACTCTAACTCCGACTCGACTCGACTCCCTACAGTCAGTCTTCTAGAGAGCGCCCTCTTTGGAGCAATGATCATGTCAACATATTTTTTTATCTACACATTCTTTATGATCAACCTCCTAAAAATTTTAATATAATTAGAAATCCCTTTAGTGGCATACTCTTGCGTCGGGCAACGTCTAAGAGAGGATTTTGTCACAACACTCACAAGGTTTAACTTATATTTCGGGATAAAATAACCCTTCACTTCACTAAAATGTTAACAAATATTATTTCTTCACTAACTTGAGGTATGAAAATAAATCGAGTAGCCCAAGTACCATTCTCTACGTACAAACTCGATCTCTCTCGATTATTCACTCTAAACTGACTTGAGCATCAGTGTTTCTCTTTTGCATGCACAAATCGAGGAGGCTGAATACCAACGATGCAAGTGACTGTTGTCTCAATTAGACACACTGCATATACCCTCGGATAACGCCATGGAAATGTCTCTGGAAATACGATCATTTACAGCTTATCACATGGAAATAGGTAGAATATGAGATGTATTCATTTAAGACAGTGTCGGCAGTGGCATAATTATTGTCAGACGACTCGAATGGGCCGTGCCTTTCTAGACCTAACCATCGTATATGAACAT
Source organism: Fraxinus floribunda (assembly GCA_903798395.1). Classification (NCBI taxonomy): domain Eukaryota; kingdom Viridiplantae; phylum Streptophyta; class Magnoliopsida; order Lamiales; family Oleaceae; genus Fraxinus; species Fraxinus floribunda. Next base: position 2,390 of record CAIGRS010109532.1, read on the forward strand.
GCATATGCATGGTACGTAGAGTGAAGAGAGGAAGTATTAGTACATCATTTCCATTTTAATACGTTGGATGTGTGTGATGAACACGTCTAGGACAGTGTCGAGACTGGCAATATGGGTCGTACCTCCATGTGAAGATGCAGATGAGCATGAAAATCAACTTTTTTTGAGATTTTGAATATTTTGGTATACCGAAAATTTACATGACATTAATGCCTAACGAAAAGACTCTCAACTTCAAAATTGGTTTTCAGTGCAATTTATAGATTGCTATCTAGATGTCTTTTATTTTCTAAAAATAACAATAAAATCACATGCTTTTGAAATATAGTCCCAGTTTGGTGGGGATTAAAATCAAATTTTTAGTAGATTTTTATATGAAATGTGAGGTTGAAAAATTTTAGGTCCCATAAAATATGTAGTTAAAATTAATTGTTGACTTTAACTTAAATTAAAATATTTACCAGACGGGGGCATAAATTTTGCTAGGGTAACATTCCTATAGTTTTTGAATTCTAGACGGAGCTCTAAAAACTATTTATTTTTTCCTGTGCCACATCATCTTGGTTGAGTCCCTTGTATTGAAGAAGAATTTTTTAAACACATACTATTTTACTTATATAACACAAGTTAAATAATTCGCGATTGCATTGGAGATGCTCTTACAGGGGATTGGTTTGTAGGATGGGTTGATTTTCATTTTGTCTTATATTTTCAACTTTTTTTCTTTTTTTACTTATTATTTAACTTAATTAAGAAAATTTTAGTCTTTATATAAGAAGTTTGACCTTTTTAACAGTCAATTAAATGGAAAGCATTTAAAAGGACCAATTGGGGGCGTTAAATGAAAGGTAAGGGATGTTTACGCTAAGACTTGAAGGTTTGGTACTATTTTCACAGCAACCCCGTATATTAGGGACCGTTTGCACCAATTTCCCATTTCATTTGGTAATACTTAATTACTTCACAATAGCGAATTAAACTTAGCCCATGTTTGGTACACATTACTTTTTTCATTCTTATTCCTCTACTCATTTTCAACCACATATTCTTCAATAAAATAATATTTTACATCACATTAATAATTTTTCCCTCTTTTACAACCACACATTATTCATTAATATATTATTTCAGAATACATTCTTCTAAAATAATGTAGCTCAAACACACCCTTAAATTTAAATAATTTGACAACTACTTAGCATAAATAATTATTACCAATGGATGATTTTGAATTAGATGAGTAAATTTAGTGGATGTTTGGTGGGGATTAAAATTAGATTGTGATAGAAATTTTTGAAATGTATAGTTGAAAAGCTGTCGGACCCACAAAAGATGTGACTAATACTGATTGTTTGACTTTGAGTTAAATTAAAATCTTATTTTAATCCGAAACAAACAGACCATAATGTGTACATTAGCAAGAATTTTGTCATACTGTTTGGGAAATGACATTAACCCGTGTATTGACTATAAACATAATTTGGTCATATTAATTTCATAATATAATGTTATGTAACTGTTTGTTCCCCATGCCTGACTCCAGTGTTGCACAATTCTTTATTAGGAATGATTGATTTCATTTATTAGGTACAGAATATTTAAATCTGTACCTAATCTTGCAACTACTGTGAGGAATATATAAGGATTAAAATAAATATTTTTTCCCCTTTTTCTTATGAAAATTAAGATCGGAAGGATCAACTTTATATTTTTTTATGAGATATTGTCACATTTCGCGTCACCATAAGACGCGAAAGGTTTATTTGGAATGCAAAACCTCATCAATATCTTTATGCCCCATACCAAAAGCATCTTTTGCATCACTAAAGCCTTGTGCAGATGGATCAAATTACTACAAGAATTTAGATTATTAACTACCAAAAAACCGTCTTCTAATATGTCATGATATGTTACGAAAGTCATTCGTCAAGAAATACCGATCACGGATAGGGTTGTTACGAATAAAACTTGGGAATGTTTTTCTCATTGTTTCTTACAATTTCATCTTCTTCGAGTGGTAAGAATGAGTCTGCTATTTTTTTATTTTTTTGGGGTCTTAAAACCAATTCTCCATCAGCCAAAAATCCATTCAAATAGCTTGTGCAGAAACACAGGGACAAACGTGACCTGCAAGTATGCATCTAGACACTTGAAACTAGCTAGATACCATTTCAAGCATATCAATTAATGAGACCATAGGATATTAACATGTTTTGGGGATTAAATTCAATCACGTCACATTTAATCAATATGTAATTGTAGCATATCTTGTAAGCTGAAATGAATATGGATCAATGTTTGGCAAAATTTTTAAGTGGTAATAAATTCTGGATTTTATGGAATGCGTGAATAATAAGTTAATAGTAAGTTGTGAGTTCCGCAAAATATCTATAATATCAAGTGAGAATCATTTTTGGAACGATTTTAACCATACTACAATTCGATTATTTAAATAATGCCTTATTTTTTATTTTTGAATATGTAATAAATACTGCAAAATTATTGTCACGTATGAATTTACTGTTATTAATTTTCAATTAAATAGTATCTACGTTAATCTAAACTCAATGAATCTTGATTTACATGAATCTAGAGTTATTATAGATGGATTTATTTCTATTCATATTGATATATCTATAATTTTTAATGGGTGTTTAATTTCATATATTAACAATTAATTCTTATATATCAAATGTATATAAAAATGTTGCTAATTTGTAGTATTTCATCATCACAAAAAAATTGAATAATAAAACTTGAATTTTGAGAGTACAATTTTCTTCTCTAAAATTTCTATACTAAATTTTATTTTCTTTAGTTCATTTGAGACTCATCAAATTCTTTCAACAAATTGATATCAAATATTACTTTTACAGTACTTATAAAATATTTCCGAGTAATATGAAGTGCACGTTCAATTTTGACTAGTTTAAATAAACAGTATGTTAAAAACAAGTTAAACTTTGCCAAACAAATTACAAGAAAAGTTAAATCCTTGTAGCGTTATACCTATAAGGTTTGTCCATTCCTATGAAATATGTACTATAGGTATTATTGACGTTTACATATTTAAATAACAATCTAATTTATAGACGAAAGACTATTCAACGGACCCTCCCTTCAATTATTTCGCACAACCGAAAAAAAATAGAAATATGACCCACGAAACGTGTGTGTTTGTTTGTTAAGCCCTTATTACTCCTTATTTTCTTGAGACAACAAGACATTATCACGAAATGTTGTCGTGACCACTGAAATTGCCAGTTGCCTACTACAATGCCTAGACTTCTTGTGTGGCCAAAAAATTGAAACATGGTTACCTGCTCTTCCCAAGCTGAGCAGCCACACATGCTTGGCCACTTTGTCTGTGGACCAAAAATTATGGCCATATAGACTTTTCTTCTATAACTTTGTCTTAGGGCGTGTTCGGTATGACTTAAAATTCAATTAAAATTGAAAATATAACCGTTATTGGATCTCACTCGTCTAATAAAAGTCAACAGTAACGACTAATTTTTCAATTTTAATTTGATTTTAATCTCTATTGAACACGTCCTTAGAGTGTGTTTGGAAGGACCTTTTTAAGAACTTAAAAATACTTTTAGAAAATCAAAAGCACTTCTATATAATAACGCGATTGATTTGGAAGAAAAATATTTTTCAAAAGATTTCTCCCAAACAAGCACTTAGCCCCTCCTGTTTGGTACACATTAAAATTTTCATTTTTCTACTCATTTTCAACAACATATTTTTTAATAAAATAATATTTTTCATCACATCAATAACTTTTCATCTTTTTCAACCACACATTCTTCATCAATCTACTATTCTAGAATACATTTTTCCAAAATAATGTGACTCAAACACACTCTTAATATTTAGTATGTACTCCATCTTTCGACTAACAAATAAAACAATCATCTGTTTTTTGATAACAAATATTTCTATAAAGCTCTACTAATAATAATTATGGTGTCAAGAGAATCCCTACTCAAAATCTAGCTTCGATACATCTTTTGTAGTGCATGTAAGATTCATTTTTAATCAAAAACCTCATACGCGTATCATTTATAAAGATGCATGTATCTAGTTATTCCTAAAATGGTATAGTTTGTTGGCAATGGCCATATATTGATAAGACAAGCGAGGGAATCGCACAATATGTTTGGTCGGTCCATTCATTCATAAAGTCATGTCTTTTCTTCCTTTGCTACAATAGTTAACCGCGTTTTGTGCGTAATTTGCCGCAATTAGAGTTGTAAGTGTACAAGATACAATGACGTTTAACTCCTATTTGGTAGAGATTAAAATTGAATTTTTAGTAGATTTAGATAAAAGTTGTTCTAAAGTAATGGATCTAATAAAATATGCGATTAAAATTAATTATTGACTTTGATTTAAATTAAAATATCGAGGCTTCTCCAGTTCTGCTTAGAAATTGATGACTTCTAATCATCTTTTTTACAATAGTTACGAAGATTTTTTGTTATTATTTTAGTACATATGGGAGATTTCTTTACCAAAGAATTCAATTATGGCGTGCTAGCTACAAGAGAGTTTGTTACTAGACTCGTCTATTATTGTTGCCATGCTACCCTTTCAAGCTACAATCTTTATTTGAAAAAGGTTTTAAGTGGCTCAGATGGTCAATGATTTAATGTTTGTTATTTCATCTCTTGTCGGTTTTTTTCCCACTCTAATATGTGTAAGATATTTAATTTTGGTTGTTCTATTTTAAAATGTCGATTTTATTATAATAATTAAAAAAATAGTTCAAACGTTAAGTTGATTTTGCTTTTACATTACAGGGTTGTGGGATTTTATTTTTAATATTTTGTGCAAAATGGCAACTTAATTTAAGTTATTATATTTAGCTCATGTGGTCCTTATTTTTTCTTAAATTCATTTTCAACTACACATTATTTCAATGAAACAATTTTGCACATAAACTCATTATTTTTAACACTATTTAACCGCATGTTCTAAAAAAAATCACTTTTTTTACAAAATTTATTCGAAAAAAATCTTTACCAAACAAGGACTTAATAATGTGAAATTTTACCTTTTAACACATTGTTTTATCTATTAAGACTTCACAAAGGTACCTCGATACCCCTTTACAAATACTTGATCAATTCAACAGACGAACATGTAACAATTTTTTCCCCCCTTTTTTTTTTCTTGAGTTTAGTCAAATTTGATATACTAATCCCATATTTGGTAGAAATTAAAATCAAAATTTTAATTCAAATCAAAGTCAACAATTAATTTTAATCACATATTTCTTAGAATTCACAATCTTTTTTTATCTACACATTTTATGAATTTATATCAAAATCCACTGAAAATCTGATTCCTAAATAAGCTATAGAACAATTGTAAGATGCTCACACTTCATGAATTGACCCATATGTTACCGTGTTACAAGTAATTCATAAATAATTTATAAAGTCGGTCAAAATTAAAGATTCATTTCAATTATATTCATAAATATTACTCGGTATTATCTTCACATTTTGTGGTATTTATTACTATTTTCTAACTATTTCTCGTTTATAAAATTGCCAAAAAGCTAAAAAACCATGGGCTGGAATATATGGATGTATAGAGAGAAACAATGTGCGCCAACCACCATTTTAAAACATTTTTTTATGGCAATGACGTTATTTAGCCTCATGGCCAAAACACGCAAACTCGATCATTCTATGTTCAAGATATTTGTTAAGTATAGATAGATAAAAACTAATACTTAAGCGCGATGTATTCTTTGAACTTCATCTCGAAAGTTACGAAATAACAATTATTAATTAGCTTTTCAAAAGTCTATATTCAGAGACTCCTCGGAAAATTAGGCCTTACTTGATTAAACAATACATACATAAAAATCTACATTTACGGTTGTGCCCAATTAAAATCTAAAGATCTTTTCGTCGAATGTATGAACCAAAGTATTGTGTTATCTACAAAACAATGGATGTGTGGTGGAAGAGTTTGTCACGAGTTGGTGGAGCAGGCGAACGCGTAGATCGTAGGTCACCAGTTCGAATCACATGTTAATACTTTCTCGATCGAGCCCGTTGTACCGGACTTATCTAGTGCGGTTTACTTCTTCTGTGTGGTTTGCGGGCTAATGCATATGGAGCGGAGTTTACCCAGTGCGTACTCACAGTGGTCGGGACTCCATGGTGGATAGCGACTACGAGTTCCTACGTAAAAAAAAAAAAAAGTGTGGAGGAGGATTGGAAACATTTTGATACTAAAGTCGAGTGGTGTTTCACCAAGTCTTTGGAGAAAATTATATAAGAGTTCTGGTTTTGCATTGAACTACACTAACCGTTTAACATTGCCTTCATTATGTAGTTTTAAAGAGTTAGAAAAGAGCATTGTACTAAAAAAGGATGAACCGCAACCTTGACGGCCCCCATCGCATTGCCCTGGGCCTTGGTGAAGAAGGTAAATCACAGGTTATGTCTCCAAGGGTACATGGTGGATGGCTGCTTGTACACTTGCACTTACTCAAGGGTCAAATCCATATTTCAGGATTCGAACCTTTGATGCGATAGCCTCAAACAAAGTTGGAGTTTTTCTACCTTCCCCTTTTATCACTTGGAGATGTGGCCTGAGGACGAAAAGAGCATTGTACTAAAAATATGTAAGGTGTGGTAAAGCGGTCACATCAAACCTCAAGTCTTATGTGTAAAAAATATTTTTAATATTATTTAATTATTCCATTACCATTAAATAGATAAAATAATTTCAACAATCAACTAAAATAATAAATATAATAATTACTTTTCCCAATTTTCAAAACTTGATAACTAAAAATTGAAAGCGTGAGACCTTTTTGAAGTAAATAGGTCCAAGAAATTGGCTACACTAAATTAGTGTCTAAGTCGATATTGGCCATTAGATCCAAGAGATGACTCCAAAAAATTGGGGAAAAAAACCAATATTTAAAAAAAAAAAAAAAAATTTTCATGTTTGATCGACTAAATTTTCCATGGAATTAGTTTTCCACATTTTCTTGGTTTTATACGTTTTTTTTTAATTTTCGAGGAAAAGTTTTTACCATGGGTTTAGTGGAAAAAACATTTTTTTTATGCAGTTCTTTTTTTTTTTTTTTTTTTTTGGGGAATTGAAAAAAATTTCAAAACCAAATTTTAAAAAAAAAAAAAAAAAAAAAAAAGGTACGTGCTCTTGCGTCTAGGCCAGAGGCAGTCAAAGGAAAGTTGACCCCACTCTTAGACGGTACATTTTCATGCCTTTTAGCACATTGGAAAAGAAGCTTTGTTCCATCTTACTTTGTCCCTGCAACAAGGTCGTTCTCTATGTGGGAAGGTGAACTTATATTACTTTGCCCAAGACCACTCAAAGATTTTGCTTAAAACACCATTCATCTCGAGACATATTTGTTCAGGTCGAATAGAACTTGAAAGAGTCAATCAATGGTCTTATAAAAGGTTCAATCAACAACTCAAAAAACTATACTTATGATAAACTTGTCGACTCAACGAATTTTGAATAGTAATCTTGGTGCCAAGTCAGGAGATATCCCTATTTTGTGGCATTCTCCCCATTAGAGCAAGTCGTAACACAAAATAAATCATTATGCCACTATTTGTTTGTTTGTTTTCTGGCTAAAAAATAGATTTTCAGCAAATTTTAATAAAAAATGATAAATTGGATTTTATCAAAATTTTATCAAAATTTTTAGTTTAATCGAATAGGGGTTATATTACAAACTATTTTTAATTTTTTTTATTACTAATATAATTATTTGTCTAACAAGAAAAAACAACCATTTATGGCTGTGATTTTTGTGATGTTGAACCAATATGGTAAGGTTAATATACAAGAATCTAAAGTCAAGTGGTCAACACATGCATCCATACAGGAAGTCAAGAAGGCAGAAAAATGCATATAAAAGCCAAATGAAGCTGTTAAACCACGTCAACCGAAAGTAACCGTCAATCAACCCCTTAAAAAATTTGAAAAATTTTATTTGTACATAATATTTTATCTAATGAATGTCATAATAGACAAATGACAAGGGCGTCAGTGGGCCCTAACCCCCCCAATAGGGACCGTTATTTATCCATTATGACACCCATTAAATAAATGATTATGTATTTGTAACATAATCTACAAAATTTCTCCTAAAAAGTTAATTTATAATTGCTAAGATGGTCTACATATTAGGGGGCCCTACCCACAAACTTCTCGTATTCCACTGCCCAGTGTCCCTTAGAACATGGAGCAA
>CAIGRS010109660.1:0-18988 GCA_903798395.1 Fraxinus floribunda
ACATCGTGTACGTTCTTTGGTGGTTGCCAATATTTGATGACCGTAACCTTCTTTGCACCCATGCGTATTTTTCCTTGCTCGATAATGTGACCCAAGAAGCTGATTGACGTCTGAGCGAATGAGCATTTGGACGGTTTGGCGTAAAGTTCATTCTCTCGTAGCCGATTTAAAACCTATCTCACATGTTGCACATGTTCCTCGAATGTCTCGCTATAGATGACTATATCATCCAGGTACACTACAACAAAATCGTCCAAGAACCCGTGAAGTACCTGATTCATCATCATGGAAAATGTTGCGGAGTGTTTGTCAAGCCAAAATGCATCACTTTGAATTCAAAGGCTCCATATCTGGTTACCACCGTAGTTTTTGCTTCATCTCCCTCCTTGATCCGAACTTGCCAGTATTCGGATCTGAGATCAATTTTTGTATAGTATCTAGTCCGACTCAGTCGATTGAAGCAATCGACGACTAGAGGAATATGATAACTATTCATTACAGTGATCTTGTTTAAGACTCGATAGTTGCAACACATTCTGAGAGAACCATAAGCTTTTTCCTGAAACAATACGGGAGCTCCATATGGTGATTTCGTTGGCACGATAATCCCACTTTCCAGTATTTCTCCCAACTGTTTTCAAAGCTCTTCAAGCTCCGGCTGAGACATATGATACGGTGCCCTGGCGGGAGACTTGGCACCTGGAATAAGTTCAATCTTATGATCAATTGCCCTCCTTGATGGCAATTTCTTTAGTAACTCCTATGGAATGATGTCCTCAAATTCCTTAACAAGCCTTCTGACAGGTTTTGGAATGCGACAGTCGCTTCTTCGATCTCCTCGAGTTGAAGAGTATACAAAAATGATGGTTTATTCCTCTTGAAGCCCTTACTAAATTGCATGGCCGAGATACTCTTCTCGCCCATCTTCCCTCCTTGTGTAGTGATGACGCACGATTTACTACCCATCATCATCAATGAATCAGCATACGACAACACTGCTGTCTTAGTATCCCAAAAAAATTTCAATCCCAGAATGAGCTTGAAATCATCTATTTGAACTGCCGACAAATTTGTCATTCCTTCTAAAGGACCTGCTTTGATTGACACCGATTTCGCTATTTCGGCGATCGGTTGCGCAACAGAGTTGGTTGCCTTGACTTTTCCATTACCTTTCTCCAGACAAGTCTGAGCCGCTCTACTTCGGTGCTTGCAAGGTAGTTATGAGTAGCATCAGTATCCATTATAGCCCTGATTGACTTTCCATTGATCTTCACATCAATGAACATTAGGCATTTTGCAATGCAAATGCGATCCTTCGATTCTTCCATCTTTGGATCTTTCGAGGGAACATCGTCCTTTTTAGTAGTTCGGTGTGATATTGTATTTCACCGATGCGAGAATGTACCCACTACATCCTCATCATCTTCGGAATTAGTCTCGTCATGACAGCTAGCTTGTGGGGCATCTTGCTTTGAACTCGATCCACCACCCACTATTTGACAATATGCATTTACCATCCATTTCTGAGGACCCTCCGCCACCTGATGGGGTCCTTTACATAAAAAGCACATCAATATAGGAGTGACATCAGATCTGCCCCCCGTTGCTTTTCCTTTATTCCAGTTATTACTAGTGTTGCCGCTATAGTTTCCTTGACGGTTGCTGTGATATGTTCCTCCCTTGTTCTGAGAGTAACGCTCTCCCTCATTTGGGTTTGAGATGGGTCTGTGAGGTCTGTTCCCACCTCCAATAGATTGACTATTCCCTGAAGACCAATCTTTTCTAAATTCCAGTTGATAGTCATTCACACATTCAGAAACTCCCATGATCGTGCTCAAATCAGTAACCTTCTATCTCTGAAGCTCCGTGTGTGTCCACGGTTTCAACTCGTCCATGAAGGTAAATAGCTTATCCTTTTTCCAACATATCTCAAATATTCAGCATATATCCTGAAAGGGTTTTCACGTACTCCTTAATGGAGTTTGTGTGTTTCAGTTCTTGTAAGGCCTGTCGTGCCTTATATTCCACATTCTCTGGGAAAAAAGAGATCTGATTGCTTCCTTGAGAAGGTCTCAAGAATCTATTCGGACCCTGCTGGCCTGAATATCAGCATACTTCGTCCGCCATCATAGCTTTGCATCGCCACCAAGATATATGGTAGCTGTTGTAACCTTTCTCGTTTCGTCATAAAACGAAGCCGTAAGAAAGCATTGTTCTATATCGAACAAGATGTTCTCAACTTCTTTAGCATCGCGTGCCCTCCGTATGTACACTGATCTGGAATTCTTAGGCTTGCTCATTACCAATCGCGCGTTGAAGCACTAGCAATTGAGCTTTCAACGCTTCCATTCCATCCTGTAGATCAGGTGTGATAACAGCAGTTTCAGTCATTGTTGCGTTAGCTCTTCGGCTCTCATCCAGCTGGATGTTTAATTCCCGAATTTCCGTCTCTGCCACATCGACCTTTTTTTCGAGGCCCTCATCGGCAAAGCACAACTTAGTGTTTGTTACCTCAAGCGCTGTTTCGTGTTCCTTTTTTGAATATCTACCACCTCTGTGGTGTTCAAGGAATTTGAATCTGGATCTATTGCTTTCTTATCGAGAATCTTAAGCCGCAGCTCTGATACTAACTTTCACGGGATACATTTCTTCTTAGCACAGAAAGGGACATCGTGCGGCAGTAGTCTGCTCCGCTAGACTACCTTCCGCCTTTTCTCGGTCGCTTCGGGACGAAAGAAAATTTGATTACAATTTTAAGAAAGCTTGCAACATGAAATTGAACACAATTGAAATAACATCTTCATAGACTACCTTTCGCCTTCTCTCGGTTGTTCGGGACGAAAGAAAATTTGATTACAATTTGTAGAAAGCTTGCAACATGAAATTGAAATATATTGAATGTAAATTGATCATTGATTGCTTGAAAGCTTGAAATTACAATAGACGAAAGCAAAAAATTACAATGGTTAGTGCAGAGAGCGAACATTAAAAAACTTAAAAATGTTTGAAAGACTAATACCCTATAATAGCATTCGGAACAAAAATTCAAGTGACGGGAATAGACGTTTAAAGTCTCTGGAATCATACTAAAATTGTCTAATTTCTAACTATTTTATAATTGAAATAAAATGTTTAGAATGTGCGATCGAAGTTGAACAAATTGCGACTGCGATACAATCGGGACTTAAGTAAAGGTGTGGTCCATGTCACTTGGTCTAGTCTTATCGATAGAGCAAGGCACAAGCGGACTTGCATTGTATTTCAACCTCAACTTCTTCATCACCAACTTTGGAAGGTGATTTAAGATTTATTTGTGTAAAACGGGCTTTATATGTTGAAATCGCACTCCATCTGATTGTTCCGAATGATTTAATTTCAACACAACTTCGATCTACTATTCTCTTCTTCTAGCTCCTTCGATTATTTTTTTTCGAAACTTGTTGTTTATTATCTTTCTCTAGCAGCAGCGTTTGCTGTTGAATTTTTGACGTGGTTGTTTATGGTTTTCTTCTTGCCTTTAAAACCGGCCGGCCTTCTAGTGTAATCTGTGAAATACCCAGGACCAAATTTCAGTGGGGGCAACTGCTGCCACTAGACCCCATGTGGCTCCGCCTTTGAATTTGTTATTAGCAAATTCAAATTCCCAGGCCCAAGCACCATATTTTGTAATTCAGAGTAAGTTTTTTGTATTTTTGGGTTGAGATTGAAATATTTTTATTTTATTTTATTTTTCTAGTTTTGTTAGAAATACACGCAAGAAGAATTTATAGGGTGGAAATGATTGTATTTTGAAATCATGTTGAAAAAGAAATGGTGATTGTTCAAGGAGGAAGTGTTTCTGGGAAAACCTTTGTTTCCTTTTTGATTTTCGTTTGAAGAAACTAGATGGGTGGATAGTATGCGTATATTTATTTATTTATCTACTTGTATTTTGAAAATCATGGTTCTTGATTTCAAATGCTAGAAATGGAAAGTATCTTGAAACTAGGAAGATCAGCAACGATTGGCACAATATTTGATCGAAGAGTTGTCAAGTGATTGTTTATAAGAATTAATATTACCATGGTTTATCGCAATTTAGGTGTGTTTTAGCTTGTGACGAGACTCAGAGAAAATTCGAAGAATTTGTCTTGTTTTTGCGTCCATATAATGACTTTTGAAGACAACCGATACAGTGTATATTGTGAAGTGTAAAAGACTAACAACCAGAGAAGAGAATTTATGGCTAATGATGTCTTGTTATTATGGCATGAAATGACTACTTAGATGCACTTTTGTGATCCAAATAAATCTTCGCTTACCATTAATGGTTTATTCTTACCATGATGAAGGAGGTGAAGAATGATGGTGTTTGTGTGGTGGCATATATCAATTTTGATATTTATAATTGTTTTTATGTTAATGAGCATTGAGCTTAACATTATTTGTTGCACAATATATCTTTACAGCAAATTCACTCATGGATCGTTGGAGTGGAATTTTGAAAATCCCATTGTATCCAAATAGCAGAAATTTCTACAGAGTTGCAGCATCTCTCTGCTTCTGTTCTTCTTCCAAAAGGCTTTATGTAAGTTATTGCGAGCACATCCTTTACATGACCTGAAAAGCACAATTGCAATAACTATTTTTTTGAATCCTTATTTGCATATAACAAAAACAAAGGATTTACAGATAGATTTTATTTTGTTTTCCAGTCATAACTTATTAATATCTTACATCCCGTTTGTGATAGGTACCTTATGGAAATGTCATATTTTTTAATGGAGATCGAGTGGAAGGGACTGGAAATCCAGTGATAGAGAGATTATCTGATCCTCAAAAAATTGCTGAAATTTTGGTTTCTAAATTTGAGGGGTCTGTTAATGCTTATGTTATCGAGGCTCCCGTTTTCAATGGACCTTTTGCTATTTACAAGGATTTCATCCCTTCTGTTAATGAGAATGGTGAGCCAAAATTTTACGATGCAACAGGGTTCCCAGCTTCTACTTCGCTTGTCCTGCTCTTGTCAAAATTTCTGAAAGAGGTAATACTTTCTTAGTTGTATGAGCTTTCAATATCTTGCCGTAGATTTTTATCGAGTTGAACTGTCAAATACCTAAATCTGATTTTATAGAATAAAATTCACCAAGTCCAGACTGTCCAGTACTATAATTGCGCATAATAAGAAATTCTGTTCATGAGTTTCAAAGAGTTTCCTCTTGAAGTCATTTGGTTGATTAATGGCATGCCTGAAATTCATCATTATGGAGTTGAAACATTGTTTAAATTTTTCTCCCATCAGGAATTATCTATGCAGTAGAAGAAAAAGAATCAGAAATTTTATTGTGGCTGCATCCAGTAGCTTGCCCAAGATTGATTTTACTCCGCTTTATAAGCCATTTCATTTACTTAAAACAAAGTCATTGCTATGTGTCAGATAATGCACCACAGGTGCATGACAATCTTTACCGATTTCAACAATTTTGTGATAAGATTCTGGTTGATTCTATTTTTCCTGGTCCTGATTGCAATTATATCTATTTTCTGAAATTTATCCCAAATCAAATACTGTGCTGATTTGCTTTATTTTCTGTAAATAACAGCAAAATAAAAAACTAAGCCTCATTCTGAAATTTGGTAATTTTCTGGTAATCACATCATCAATTTCATATTTGTTGCTTTACCAGGCAAAGCAAGTCATTTTAGGGAAACAGAAAGAGCCATACCAGGCTGAGGTTACTCCATCATTTTCTTGTGAACCAAGAACAGCAGTTCTTGGATTTAGCAAGGGCGGCACCATACTTAACCAGCTAGTAACCGAGCTTGCTTCTTCAGAAGTCCAACACATAGAATGCCCGACTCAAGGAAACAAGAATGTGATGAATGGAGGAGGACTTGCTACCAGAGAAGAGGATTTGATTGTACCCACTTCAAAAGACCGCCTCTTGAACAGCATAACCGAGATTCATTATGTGGACGTTGGCTTGAACTCTAATGGTGCATATCTTACCGACAGAGATGTTATTGAGAGAATATCTGAGCGCCTTTCTCATGGAGCTTCTGGAATTCGTTTTGTTTTTCACGGAACTCCTAGACAATGGTGTGATAGCAGGCGAATGTGGATACGGAATGAAAAGGATGCACTAGCTCGGCTTCTTAAAAGTGCTGCTCATAGGAATATGGGGAAATTATATATTCACGAGAGATCATATTTTGTCGGTATACCTGCTAATCTGCAGATGCACTTTGAAATTATTGAGCATTTGGATGTCAGTTGAGTTAAATTCATGATATATGTGCCTCTTCTGTGCTTGATTTCTTGTGATCGATGGCATCTTAAGGTAGGAATTTGGGATTAAGCAGCTCGATCATGTTACAAGTCATTACTGTAAATAATCACATATCCATTTTTCAGTAAGTAGATGGTAAGCACTAAGCATGCTCTTTACATTATTTTGCCTTTTCCATTTCCATTCTTTTTTTACGAATCCTAGCATCTATTGAGTACTGCATGCCAAATATGGCACAGCAACATAAATCTGTTCCTCTTTAGTGGGTATGATAACCATCTTTGTTAATATTGAACATGTGGATTTAACATTGTGAGACGTAAATTTTAAGTAAACTAGTTCAAAAAGTATTACAAGTTAAAAATACATTAAAATTCATTGTTGCTGCTTACACTTGCATTTCTTAAATGACATCATTTCCAAACACTCGAACCTGTCAATATCTCATGTGAATGGTGCAAAGAATCTTGTGCCAACTTTTGTGTTAAAAACATTGTAAGTGGTGGAGCCGCAGTATTTTATAAGGAAAAATTCATAATTATAAATGTTTTAAAGAATACAATTTCAAATTCAAAATTTACAAACGTGTGAAAAAAAATTCAAAAATCGAGTGATCATACTTGTGACCTCTAATAAAATATTGTGATCTCTAATTTAATTTAAATAGAACCACCCAATTTCTGTGTCACGCTCACATACTATGTCATAAATCTACAATTAACAAATCATAATTTATTAGTCATAAATTACACAATTAATTAGTCATGGTCGCTAATTTAATTATTTTAATGGTGATATCACATAATAAATCACACAATTGATAGATCACATGTCGAACAATTAATTGGCCACATTCACTATTCTTCTCACTCCACCACCTCTTCCTTCTGATCAAGATTCTAAAATGCGTAATGTGTGACAATGTATTTTGGTTGAGTATCAAGCATTACAAATTTATGCGTGTATATACGAAGAATATGCATAATTATGCATTTTGCAATTTTTAATATAAAAATAATGCATTTTTTGAATTTTATACACATTCTTCAAATTTTCAACAAAAACATATTGCTCAAAATTATAAATACTACAATTATTTGGTAATCAAATCCTACAATTATATTAGACGCAAACATAGATTTAAAAAAACCCTAAATCTTATCTCACACTTTATCGAATTCCAATTCAATCTCTTTTCTTCATCTAAGTCATTTTTCGTGTCATCTAATGCAAAATCACTTCATCGACTTTCCTTATTTCAACTCGAAAATTTATATTACATCTTGTAAATAATAAGATATCATTGTCAATCTCCTCCTCCTCCTCATCACAACTATCAACAATTCAACATTGATCATTAATACCTACGCTTGTTACTAAAACTAGAGCAAGATTGAAAGAGTTTCACGCTTAGCGTAGAAAGATTGCAACTCTATGAAAAATTTATTTTGTTTTTCTTTTTTTCTAAATGTCACAACCATACAGATTGTGTATATAATTCATAGGCTCGAGTAATTTGAGCTAATTTGATGTTTGTTGGGTTTAATTTGTTTTTTATGGTTATAAAAATGAGCTAGGCTTTGCCGGACTAATTTTGACACAATTTTTTAACATTACACATTTGCGTTTTAAGTGTGCATATGTGGTCCACGAAATGAGTTGACCGCATTATCTTGACCCATGTGTGAGGCATTTCAAAAATGCCCCAAGCGAGCATTTTAGAACACAGATTCTCATATATCAACATCCTACTCTTTGGCACAACCAGTATCCCAAGAATTCTATTTTCCACCAACGCCGCCCAACCGTCCATCCACCATCTGCTCCATGTGTAAAAGCCACACCAATATCATACATAGGCACAGACACGGAGCTCACTCATGTCTAACGTAACAGGTGGAACTGTTAATCTAGGAATGTACATATAGATTAATTCTTAAAATATAGATAGTGAATGGGGTTCTTTCTTTTATCCTATCCTATTTACTAGTACTGATCCTCGATACTAGATATAAAAGTTGGTTTAAGAAAAGTATTTTATGAAGTTTACTAGTTGAAAAGTTAGATTGTCATCTCAAGTAAGGAAAATTTAACGCTAATGTTCATAATATTATGTAAAAATAACGAAATGCAAATGGAACTTTAGGTTCGACCCTTGTCAATACAATAGAAGAATGAAGTTTTTACCATTAAGCTACAATAATATTTGATCTAATTAAGTATTTTAGTGTATTCTCTTTTGCTTTCATAAAAAAGAAAATAAAAAATAAAAAATCGGAGAACTTGGTGTCCGATTTTTACGGTGCAAAATTCGCAATTCAATTGTATATGTCCAGCTTTCTTTGAATATAGTGTCCAATATTCTCTTGGATTATTCTTGTTGTACCTAATTTTCTATATAATCTTTTAATGAATCGACAAGTGGCGGCCCCCACAGGCGCCTCCCACTTGTCGATTCGATAATCTATTATGTAGAAAATACATGTAACTCGATCCATATTCTTTTTTGATCTAACGTACGAATAGATTCACATCTACGCAAGTAAATAAAATTAATGATTTTGTAAGGATCTTATAGTATTAAAAAGAAAAACCGGTTTAACTTTTTATCCATATTATTGTCCATTTCGATATACTTTTAACATACTAATCAATATCACAACATTTCTATTATATCGTATTTTTAAAAGGTAGTCCAACTTTCTATCGAGCATTTTGTTTATGAGAAATGCTATCTGTACATGGGAGATGCACGCTACGGGTAACAAAATTCTTTCTTGAATGTGTTTGGTGCACATTAAAATGAGAGAATGTATTTTTTTGAAGTGATGTGATGAGAAATATATGGTTGAAAAAGGAGGAAAAGTTATTGATGTGATGAAAAATATTGTTTTATTAAAGAACGTGTGATTGAAAATGAGTAAAAAAATAATGTAGGACAAACAGGACATTTATCTTGAAAATTCGAGTGCAACCAATGATTTAAGCAAGAAAGATGTCATTATCGGCCGTACCAAATAGGGTTGGCACTTATTGGGCCATTTTCTAAGGACGATGAGTACAAGTAATTAATCAAAAAAGTATGTACTTGCTTCAAGTAGATTCTTTCGTACGGCGATAAGGACAATGTTAAATAGGATCTTTAGAAGCACATTGTGGAAATCTATTATTAACCTATCAAGGTTCCAATATTCTTATCACTTGGTTAGTATTTAGTTCTTGTTTAATATAGATTCTTTAGAATTTATCTTTTATCAAATTCCACATTCTTTCAATAATATAAATTGCACGAATTGTACAAACACTTATAATTTTTTCTTACTTTCTAATTATACATTAAAAAAAAATCTTTTTTGGATTTTAACCGGTTAATCCAAAATACTGAAGTCGTGTTTACAAGTAAAAATTGTCTAAATTATTGTAAATTAATGAAGTTATTCTCTTGATGGAAGTGGGGCATCATATATAATTAATATTTAAATTATCGTGTAATAAATCGACTAAGCCCCTTTTTTATGGCCATTATTGGAGAAATTTTTTTTACATACTCATTTTCAATCATACATTCTCACAATAAAATATTTCGCACATATATCCAAAAATATTCCCTACTTTTGAATCACACATTTTGCTAAAAATCACTATTTAAAATATTGTTTTTAATTGAATTGCAAAAGTGGGACTAAGAAATTCAAGAAGTATCAAACTAATGGAAGAAAAATATTAGTTGAAAATATATATTTTTCTTATATTTTTTTCTAATATAGTCCTACATTAAATAATAATTTAAATAGGAGTAGATCATATTAATGTTAACAAGAGACATTAAATAGGAATATATTAGGTTATTTAGAAATTAACTATACTGGAAAGTGATTTATCATTTTGGACAGATAAAAATCAAATTTTTAGTAAATTTTGATTAAAAAAAATGATGAAATATGTAACTAAAAAATTATAAATTCCATAAAATACATTATTAAAATCAATTAATGACTTTACATTAAAATTTGAATTTCAACATCTACCCGGGTAAAGTAAAAGGAGTTTAGTTCAAAAATAAATAAATAAATAATAACTAATTATCACGTTGGCATCCCGACAGAAACACACGTGGATACATTATTTGCAGGTCTTTGGATCCAACGAGCCCTCAGCCCCTTCTCATGGCGGCAACGAAACTAACATTCAAAATTCTTGTTTAGTACTTTCTTTTTAATTTTTAAGAAATGACACCCTTAAATTCTTTGTCTTATTTCTTACAGCCAATCAACAACTTTCTTTGCCGGCTGTCTGATACAATTTTTCGATACCATATGGAACATTTTCTTGTTCATGCAAATATTTACTTTATTTCTCCCTACGACTAATCCAAAGTCACATTAATTTATGCTTATATGCTAAATTGGTCATATATATATTACTCTTAATTCCAATATTGAAATACTTTGTTCCTCTCAAACATCGCCAAATCAAAGGATTTGGGGAATACGTTGATGGTCCTGGCAAATCTTTTATTTCTGGGATATTCAAGTTGTAAACCTGAGATACAGTTCCAGTTCAAGAATTTTTATTTTCTTAAACTCTACAAGGTACAATTCTTAAATCTGTTTTTATTGAAAAAATGCAATAAGGCACGTTTGGCAGGGAAGATTGGATAGCCTCTATAGTATTAATGAACGAGAAGAAGTAAAAATCTTGTTCATTATAGTGTCTTCCCAAATATTTACTAAATGTATGTTCATGTTGTTATGTTGGTGGTAGACAAAATAAGTGCTCTTCTTGATTAGTCATACTCATAACTATATTAAAGTATCATGAATGCTTGAATAGTATTTGCAAAAAATTTGGACTAATGGGGATTATTGTTCAATTTGTTTTTGAGATAGGATCAATGGGAGTGATGAGAAGTTATGTTTTATTTATATTGGATTGGAAGGCTGATAATTTGAATTTCGCGATTGGATATTGTTTTTTCATTCTTCGATTTCAACTATTGTGGCGCGGATCCTAAAATTTATTTCCGAAGCTATTGATTTGGAATGTTAGTTGTATAATTATTGAAAAGAGTGTGCTGTGAGCCAACTTTGTTAATGGCAATTGTAAATTTTAGTGACGGAATGAGAAGTTTATATGAAACATTTGTTGAAAATGCAGAATCTTTATAGAACCTTGCCGGTTGGAGGAAATTAACCATAAAAGGCCTAATTATGGAGGACAAGTCTATTGCACTCGACGCTGTTGTCAAGGAAGAAGTTGATCTGGTATGTGTTCTTATAAATGGTTTGCGATTAGTAGTTCAATACAAGAAATGGAAGTGCTTTGACATGAAATATTGAAAAAATGAAGAAATTTGATATCTGGTATTGAGAAGAGATTCAGGAGACTGATCATACTGCTACCAATTATAATGATTTTTGCGTCTAAGTGTCAATGCGATTCTGATTTTGAAGCTGTTTCTTGGTGTGGTCTTGAATAGTTCTGTCTAAATAAGGACAAAAAAATTGTCAAGGAGAAGCAATACCTCTGAAATAGTATTTTTATGCTATTGATCTTTTCGCTCAAGGCTACGATTTATTTGCAGGAAAATATACCTCTTGATGAAGTTTTTAGATGTCTTGAATGCACACAAGATGGCTTAAGCTCAGATGAAGTTCAGAAAAGATTGGAGTTATTTGGATACAATAAACTTGAAGAAAAAAAGGTTAAGAGTTGCAACACCTCCCTCACTCGCCTGCCTTCTCATCTATGATTTTTATTTTTCAGTTCTTCATACCTTGATCTTTCCTATTTATGCTGTAATTTCTGTAGGAAAGCAAGATTTTGAAATTTTTAGGCTTTATGTGGAATCCTCTATCGTGGGTGATGGAAGCAGCAGCTTTAATGGCCATTGCTCTTGCACACGGGGGAGTAAGGATCATTTCAATTCTTATTTCACCTCCTATATCATTGTTTGTGAAATGTCTAAGCAAGCCTCTCAAGTTGGATTGTTGAACTTTCTAAAATTAAAAACTTGAAATAGATAATGTTTATTACTGTAATGATTATGTGTTGATAAACCTTATTTTGAGCAGCACAAGCCGTCGGATGTTCCTGACTTTGTTGGCATCATTATCTTGCTCGTTATCAACTCCACAATCAGTTTTATTGAGGAAAATAATGCTGGCAATGCAGCAGCTGCTCTCATGGCTCGATTAGCTCCAAAAGCCAAGGTTTGCTCTTCCGAAACAGCTTTTGCCCTAGTATCATATTTTCTATCAATCTTCAACCATAAATAGAAATGCTTCAATCTATTTTAACTCCAGGTTCTTCGAGATGGGAAATGGAGTGAGGAAGAAGCTTCAGTGTTGGTTCCTGGGGACATTGTTAGTATTAAACTTGGAGATATTATTCCAGCTGATGCACGCCTTATGGAAGGAGATCCTCTTAAGATTGATCAGGTGCTTAATATGCATATAACGTTCGACCTATAAGGGCATATTTAAGCTCCAAAGTACTGAAAATTTCCAACTTTATGGAATTAATCTTTACACTTGTATCTGCTGAATTGCAAAGCAAAACCTTCATTGTTTGATCTGTCATGTATTAAACATGAAATGGCTTAGCTTTAGCTAGAACTAATTTGATTCTGTGCAAGGAAGTTTCCATCACTTGAAGATCACATTAGATTTTACATCCTAGAGAAAAATAAAAGCTAAAGCATGACTGAACTTTAATATTATGATACAGTCCTTAGTCCAAAATTAACCGACTTGCAAAACAGAATTCTAATCCTAACAATCAATTTTAAATTGCTTATGACTGCCTATCTATCAATTTTTATTTATTTTCTCACTGCATGAAACATCATCGTGGTTGTAAATGATTAAGAATTAAAATGAATTAAAATTTTGGGTTTAAGTTTCTTAGTTTTCATGCAGTCTGCTCTCACTGGAGAATCACTTCCAGTAACCAAGAACACGGGTGATGGGGTATATTCAGGTTCAACATGCAAGCAAGGTGAAATTGAAGCAATCGTTATAGCAACTGGAGTACATACTTTCTTCGGAAAAGCTGCTCATCTTGTGGAAAACACCACACATGTTGGGCATTTCCAAAAGGTTCATATCTAAACCTTTTTCATATCTTAAACAAAACTGCTGACAAAAGATTTGGTGTGACGGTAAATGGTGTCAAGGATTTTGTTATTCTAAAACTATTCATATGTTCAGGTTTTAACCTCAATAGGAAATTTCTGCATTTGCTCAATTGCTGTTGGAATGGTAATTGAGATTATTGTAATATACGGCATTCAAGGGAGGAATTATCGTACCGGTATTGATAATCTTCTTGTACTGCTCATTGGTGGAATTCCCATTGCAATGCCAACTGTTCTTTCTGTCACCATGGCAATTGGATCGCATCGCTTATCTCAGCAGGTATTAAGACCACAACCATGGAACATTTATTCAGAACATTCAAGAGAACAATAGATAAATTTAATTTCTCCGTAAAGGAAGCTGAAAGTATTAGTGAAAGATTGTTTGCATGTTTTAATGCAGGGCGCCATAACAAAGAGAATGACTGCTATCGAGGAAATGGCTGGGATGGATGTTCTTTGCAGTGACAAAACAGGAACCCTAACTCTGAACAAGCTTACCGTGGATAAGAATATGATTGAGGTTACTCCCTTTTTTATGAAGAAAATATTTCACATAAATAGCTTGGGATTAGAAAAACACATCCTATGCATGTTACAACTTCATATATCCAAGATTTGTGTTCTAATTATTAAGATCAATTGAAGAACATGTGATCCATATGTAATCAGTGTGTCCCTTTATGGAATTCTGAATGCAGCCTATGAGATGAGGAATAGCTTGTGGTAAAGGCAGTAGTAATGAAATGCTGTAATGTTGAAGTAAATCTGATATCCCCCAATAGTTATGCCAATGTTGCGATTCTGTCTATTTGATGCTACCATGTTATTGCAGGTTTTCACAAAAGGTGTTGACAAGGATACAGTAGTGCTGATGGCCGCAAGAGCATCGAGGTTGGAGAACCAAGATGCTATTGACGCTGCAATTGTTTCAGTGCTGGCAGATCCACAGGAGGTATTGATAATATTAGCGATTTTTTTCCTAATTGTGATCAAATATGAATGTCGATATTTTGATTTTAAAATATGGAACTGTCACGCCCTACTTCAATTTGTTGGCTGGGAGTAAAAAGATATTTATGAACAAGGATCTTTAATCTTCCTCTTCTCATGTATAAAATATCTCCACTCAAAACTCAAGAGTCATTTGTTTCATTAATTTTGGAAGCTGATAAATACTTTCACTGCTTGATTACTTAATGATTTACATTTTATCTTACTATTTTCTCCCAGGCACGTGCTGGAATCACAGAAGTTCACTTCCTCCCATTCAACCCAACAGACAAAAGGACAGCTCTAACGTACATAGATCAAGCTGGTAAAATGCATCGAGTGAGCAAAGGCGCACCAGAGCAGGTAGGTAGTGCACTAGACAAGTCCTAACATTTTTTTTCAGTTTTCACTGCCACGATATTTATTTCAGAATATCTGACATTCTTGACATGATTCTTCCTAGATTCTTAATCTAGCACATAACAAATCAGAAATTGGAAGAAGGGTACATTCCATAATTGAAAAATTTGCAGAACGTGGGCTTCGTTCCCTTGCAGTGGCACGCCAGGTAGTATCGCTTTTGAAACTTCGTTGTTTCATCCATGTCTCCCTTGGCGATAATTATGAACCATCAGGCTTATTCACCTTTAGGAAGTACCTGCTGGCACCAAAGACAGTCCCGGCGGCCCCTGGGAATTTGTTGGCCTTCTTCCACTTTTCGACCCACCTCGTCATGACAGTGCTGAAACAATTACGAGAGCTCTTGATCTTGGTGTGAGTGTCAAAATGATAACAGGTCTGGGTAACTGCTTCTTAATGGACATGTAATGTTCTATTTAATTCAAATAATTGGCATATAATTGGTAGATATATATAGCTATTACAAAAATATCTTGGAATAGATAAATGGGCCAACCTAGCCAGTACACATTGCACTTTATATGTGTTTTTTTTTCAGATTTCACGATCCCCAATGTTACTATTTTCTAGTTAAATCTCATATCCATTGTAATATTTAGATATGTTTCTGAACATATTACAGAATGTTCAATGTACATGTGTAAATCACAGGTAATAAATGATCAACGGTCAGGCAGAATGCAATTTTTTTAGCCTTTAGCTTGCTATTCTTTTCTTTAAAGAATAATAGCATCAATGCCTTGTCATGCACCCGAGTTAGAAGTTCATTACTGGAAATCTTTTGCAGGTGATCAATTGGCAATTGCTAAGGAAACAGGAAGACGGCTCGGGATGGGCACAAATATGTACCCTTCTTCATCTTTGCTCGGTGACCATAAGGATGAATCTGTTGCAGCTCTACCAGTTGATGAACTCATTGAGAAGGCTGATGGTTTTGCTGGTGTCTTCCCCGGTGTGTGTTCTGTTGTAATTCTAATAGAAGTTCTTTCTCTTTGCATAATTTTGGAATGACGTGAAAGTCAATTTTACCAATAAATGGAATGGTGAAATAGAATTCACATGACCAACCTCAAATTTATTGTGAATAAGGCTAGTTTGTTGTGATTTGTTTACAAGTTAACCATCAAGTCCTTTGGTACCGACTCTGTTTTGTATATTTTCTGCAGAACATAAATATGAGATTGTGAAGAAGTTACAGGCCAGAAAGCATATCTGTGGGATGACTGGTGATGGTGTAAATGATGCACCCGCTTTAAAAATAGCTGATATAGGAATAGCTGTAGCAGATTCCACTGATGCTGCTCGTAGTGCTTCTGATATAGTTCTGACAGAACCTGGATTAAGCGTCATCATCAGTGCTGTCTTAACAAGCCGTGCAATCTTCCAAAGAATGAAGAACTACACGGTAATGTAACATTTCAACATTAACAAGTTCAGTTTTTAAGACAAATGATAGAAAAGGAATAAAAAAATTTATGTTTTCTCCAGATATATGCTGTGTCTATCACTATACGTATAGTGGTAAGTTCTCTGAAGAATATATGTATTATTTCATTATTATGTGAAGAAAGAGAACTCCTTTATCTGATCTTATTGGAATTGAACTTATGTTGCAGTTAGGATTTACGCTGCTAACAGTATTCTGGAGATTTAACTTCCCTCCTTTCATGGTTCTTGTCATCGCCATCCTTAATGATGGTTAGTCATTTCAGGTTTTCACATTTCTCTTGAA
Source organism: Fraxinus floribunda (assembly GCA_903798395.1). Taxonomy (NCBI): domain Eukaryota; kingdom Viridiplantae; phylum Streptophyta; class Magnoliopsida; order Lamiales; family Oleaceae; genus Fraxinus; species Fraxinus floribunda. The sequence goes on from CAIGRS010109660.1 coordinate 16,553, forward strand.
TTCTGTCATTCCCGGTGCTTCTTGACTAACGTGTAATACTATATTGTTCAGGTACGATCATGACAATATCTAAAGACAGGGTCAAGCCTTCTCCAATTCCAGACAGTTGGAAACTCAGTGAGATTTTCACCACTGGGATTGTTCTCGGAGGTTACATGGCTTTAATGACTGTAATATTTTTCTGGGCAGCATATGAAACAGACTTCTTCCACGTAAGCCACTTCTGGGAATTGCATTCTTAAATATACAAAAATGTGAATCAATTCTTTTTGTTTGCTTTTCTGCATCATTTTCTCATATTTTCCCTTTCTTCAGGATGTTTTCCATGTAAAGAACTTCAATAAGCACCAATTTAACATGACAAATGAAACGCAAGCAGACCCACTCAATGAAATGATGGCATCTGCAATTTATCTTCAAGTCAGCACCATCAGCCAGGCCTTAATTTTTGTGACTCGCTCACGAGGATGGTCTTTTACCGAACGTCCGGGACTCCTGCTCGTGACTGCATTCATTATTGCACAACTGGTAAAAAAATTTGCCATACAATTTATTTTGGATTGTTCTTGCAATGTAGTAAGTCGAGCATTTCCAGCGTAACTTACACACTCAAAATTGGGAATATAGATTCTAGATACCTTAATCCCCAGAGAAATGATAAATGAAAGAGAAATCAGAAATGAACAAAGAACACAGATTTATACTAATTTACCCTTAATGTGTCCAATTCGCCCTTCCACCTAAGCTGTGCAGGAAAAGCCCAATCCCAGTCGCAGGAACAGTGAAGCTTCATAGCCTGTTGAGACTTTCACTAGAATCAAGCAGAAGTTTATAATGGAGATTCACGCGTCTGTATTTCTGCTCACACTCAAAAACAACCCCCTCAAGTTCCTTTATACAATGCAGTTAGGTAGTCGATTTGCTGTTGGAGGGATAAGTTTAACACTATAATTGGGCTTTACACTATAACTTTTCTTAGCTTCTAGTTATTTGAAAGTTGTAAGATATCCTTTAAGACAATATATTTGTTATCCTTGTGATAATTTTGATCCTAATTCTCTTTTGCAGGTTGCAACAGTATTATCTGCCACTCTAACTCTCAAATTTGCTGGAATCAGAAAGATAGGCTGGGCTTGGACCGGTGTGATCTGGTTGTACAACACACTGACTTATTTTCTTCTTGATCCCATCAAATTTGCCGTTCGATATGCACTCAGTGGAAAAGCCTGGGGTCTGGTGGTGGAACAGAGAGTGAGTCTTTGAAACACATTATATTAGAAATATTCATGTAGTTGGAGCATTCATAAACTACCAAACTGCTGAGTTTTAGACAGAAATTATTTTAACTAGATTTTGTATGACTCATGGATGAAAAAGAAAATATTAATCATTTTTCACTTGCAGTCATGGATAAAACATATCTTATTGATTTTGAAACTCATTAGAAGAAAAATGACGGTCATCTGAATCAGCTGTATTTTTGTTTAACCTCATCAGACTGCACTCACCAACCGAAAGGACTTTGGAAGGGAAGCTCGTGAGGCTGCATGGGCTGCTGAGCAACGGACACTGCATGGACTTCAATCTGGTGAACCAAAAATGTTCGAGCGCAGCGCCTTTAGGGACATTAATCTTATGGCAGAAGAAGCTAAAAGGCGTGCAGAAATTTCAAGGTTATCCTCTTGACAAGCACAAAAACTTTAAACATGAGAAATCATATTACATATAATTCACGTCGGTCTGATGTATATCCGAGTGCTCGCTGCATGAAACATATGTTGCTTAGACTCACACACACACCCCTACGCCATGCACACATGACACAACCAACAAACTGTTTTCTCTTAGAACATTTAAGTTTGAGATATAGAAAAGAAGGAATTTGACTGTTATAGAAACTTATGCAGGCTGAGAGAAATTCGCACTCTCAAAGGCAAGGTGGAGTCTTTTGCCAAGCTGAGGGGATTAGACGTGGAAACCATGAACAACCATTATACTGTTTAAGACGGTTACTTTTGTAATTTTTGTCTCTCTTTCCATGTCTTTAAGGGGAACTTCCCTTCTTATTTTTCCGTTGCTTTTACATGAATTTGTATTGCAATAAATTTCCGGCTATTAATTTAGCACGAGTAGACACATTTGTTTTTCGTACATTGATCTTCATCCCATCTGCTTTATGAGAAAATCATTGTTTTAGCACAATTATGCGCAGCTTATTCCTTCTTTACAAGATTTAGAATATCTTAAGGTAATCATGTCACGCTTCTTAAATTCTTTAATATAGATGGAAATGTTGTTCGCCAAGATTTTCTGGAAGTTTGATAGAAATTCTTTGATCTTTCTTAAACACAACCCATCAAATATGCTTGGGACTCATTTAAGTATTGGCATCTCAAAAAAGGCACCTGTTGACAGGGGCGAACGCAGACGAAAAAA
>CAIGRS010109674.1:0-22282 GCA_903798395.1 Fraxinus floribunda
TTGGCAAGATCAGGAGGCTCCAACATGTGGCAGAAGAAACCGGCTCTTTTATATTAGTAGGAAAACTAATATTATATATTTGAAAACTTTGAATTCAGTTCAAGAATTTTTTATTTGAAAGGGTTATTTTTTATGGGAATTTTACACAATAAATAATCTTCAAGCCGTTTATATATTTTCTATTTAATGCACAAAATTCCATTATCATATTCTACACTATATCTTTCACTCTGCTATATAGGTAAAGGGATGCTTATAAGGAATAGTTCGAATTCAAAATCAAACTACACTCTACTTATATAAAATCATGTGAGCCGAGTTGGCCTACATAAATTATTAATAACTCATTTTCAACATATCTTGCGTACATACGATGGGTTGACATGAATCATAGATGATAGGGTGACACAATGATTGACATAATGCCATACAACATTTTATCTTTGGACTTTTTAAGACCCAGTGTCATTTCCCATCCAATCACAAAATGCCACACTCTCTTCTGTCAAACAATCTGACCAAATTTTTCTGTTAATATGGCATTTTCCAAACCATCATCACACGTCATATTTATATCACAAAGTTCATTTAAGCAAAAGAACATCTGAACCAACGAATATATTTGGGACGACTCGCAATACTATATATGTGTTGGGGGATATAGTGGCTCTACATTCCAAAGATGAATGATAATAACTCCCATAGCTTGATTTGCAACATGACTCAGAGTACTTTTTTTTCGTGATCTTGAGCTTTTGCATCGTATTGTTGCGTATGTTATAGTGCATTATGTTCGGTAAAATCCTACAAGCATACGAATTTGTTGACAAGTAATAGATAAAGTGATTTTAGGGTTATTGTCCTACGAGGAATAATGTTTAATATCGATCTACTAGTTATTATCAAGTTCAACAAAGAGTGACATTAAAAGAGATTTGTTATGATTTTCTAATCTAATCTTAACCAAGAAAGCAATTAAGAGTGATTATTAGAAAATATGCGATGAATATATTGGATTTCTATATCTTCCTATTAGTGTTATTTCCATTTCTCAACGTATAGAAAATATTATTATTTTCCTAATGTTAATGACAATCAATAATCCAATTTTATTTAATACTCATTTCCAAGAAATATCAAACATATGCTTAACAAGACTCGATTCTATTTCTAGTCCGAATTCATATGAAAAACATACATTCAATAACATGATTATTTTCACGCGATTGCACATGTCATATATATTATTCCTAATATCTATTACCCTTGTATTAAATATGCAGTGTTTTACCTACTGTGAGTTTTTCAACACTACGAATATGTAACAAATTCTCTAAATTGTGTTCAATAATTCAAACAGCACAATAATTATGCATAAATAATAAGAAACTCGAGAATTATTAAATTAACGAGTCTTGAATTGAAATTAACAAATAATAAGGTTCATCATCCATCTAATACAAATGAGAACTTAGCCTAGCATGTTTATAATTGAATTACACAAGAGAAATTGGAAAAGCATCACCCGGAAATAAGAAAGATGGAAGAAGTAGGAAAAGTCTACGTTCTTGACTCAAATCTTTAAACCGAGCTATGAATCTTTAAAATCCTTGTATGATTCGCCTTGAATTGATGAGTTAGACTCTTTCTTGGGGTGAAAAATCCAATAAAATGAAAAACTTAGCCTAACATTCTTATAATTAAATTACACAAGAATAATTGGAAAAACATCACCTGACAATAAGAAAGATGGAAGAAGTAAGAGAAATCTATGTTCTCAGCTCAAATATTGAAATCGGATTATGAATCTTCAAAATTCTTGTATGATTCGCATTGAATTGATGTATAAACTTGTTATTTCGCCTTCAAAATATGTAGAATATAATGAACTTTAAGTGTAATGGAGGATCTAGACGTTTTGGACATGTTATGGTATTAATAGGATGCCAAAATATTGTTTCCAAGTAAAGTTTATATGAAATTAGGAATTTGGATTGTTTGTCTAAAAAATAACCTTTGCGGGTGCAAGGTTGAAGTGGGTGCGGCCGCATGATTAAGACGGATTGGGGACCTGTTGGTGTGAAGGGGACGAATGCAACGCACAAGGATAAAGCCTTGTGGCTGCAAGGGCTAAAAGCACCGCTCGAGCAGTTTTAAGTATTTTTGTCATATCTTTCACTCTCGATATTCGATTGAGGAAATTCAAAGTGCATTGAAAAGATAACTCAAAGTGATAAATTCTTATTTAGATATCATTTTCCAATTCGACATTTGCCTTGTCAAAAATGAGTCTCAATTTGAAGCTAAAAATTCAGATTATAACTTTTTCTAATGAAACTTGATGTATGATAATAGTGTGACTAAATTTCATCTCCAAGACATCTTTCTTCATCCAATTGACCCATGACACTCTCGAACCTTTTATCACGAGGTTCGACAAAACTTTTGAGTATGTTGCAATTAAGTCTTCATAGTTTTGATTTCCCCATTTTTTTTCCTTTTTCTTTTTTTCTTTTTTGATTGTTTTCTCCAATCATTCCTGAAATCACGAGTTTTACCTATTAAAAAAAATACATAATAAAGCAGGCTATATTTCATCAGAAGAACTATAAAATATCATTATTTAAAGCCTTGAATAAGTGTATCTTATCATATTAAATTCTAATTGGTTAAAAGAATTGTTGGGGGGTGAATATAAATAAAAAAATTAGCCGAAATATTCTTTTCCTTTTTAAAAGTGAATCCCTAATCTTTAAATTTAAATCGATTGCTTTTATAGACATATGTTGGGACCACAAGTCTCATTCATTTACAACATATTATAGAGTAACGTGATAACGTCTCTTGAAAAAAACAACGAAATGTCACTTAAGAATGTGATGTGATCATGTAAATATCAAGGGTTAACATATCCTCGATAAGAATGTAATTTGGAAAAATTGATGAGAGACATGAATGTAATAAGAAAACGTGAATCTATTCACCTCAAATCAACGTAGTATGAAACATAGAAAATCAGAAGTGTCACTTGAAGACGGAGAATGTTACATAGGAAAAGTATAACGTGTCATTTTCTAAATAAATTTGGGTCAAACTAGACTGACTCAATGAAAATGCTAATGCATGAACACATTCTCTATCTTCTTCATTTTTTATTTTTACTAAAGTTTTAAAATATCTAGACATTCTTTTCAAAGTTAATGAGAGTTTATAGTCCACTTAGACATTCTATTCTTCCCTATCAATTTTGCATAAATTTGTCTAGAAGACATTTAAAAAAGGGAGGCTACAATCATTTTGCATGACTAAATACTCATTTATCAATAAATAGATTTGCAAGGGGAGAAATTTCATTTTGGTTAAAAAAAAAAAGAGTAGAGTAGTTAAAAAATGCCCCTTGCAATATTTTGCGACAATTCGTTTTCCCTTATGAGGTATGTCATATGTTTCAAAACATAATGGATCGAATAAATCTTGGTTCATGCATATTTACATAACCCAAGTTCTAGTATTTATTTCTCTTTGCAAACTCGATGATAGAGGTCATGTACATTACAAGATTAACATTATTTCATTTCAACACAGTTCAAAATGTCAGAGGTCGAGTGTGTAAGAGTCAACATATGTTTGGCTCATATATATAATTTTTATATAAATATTCTAATCATTTTTTATCCACACATTTCGAATACTATTCACTTATCGACTGCTCATTTCTATTTATTTACAATTTAAAATAATTTATAAATACTTCTCAAACATGATTGTCTCAAAAATGGTGCAATGGGTACCTTTTTATTACATGTGCATAGCCATTTGTTAGGAAAGATTCTTATGGAGTTAGGTTAGGATGTTGTAACCCTAATTCCACATGACGTGTTGCCATTGGCAGGTAAAATCTTAGATAAGTTATGGTGAACTCTCCTTGACCCCTTTCCATCTAAGACTAGTTTATTTATTTATTTTTTAGAGATTGATTATTCAAGATTTTTTCATAATTCTTTTAGATCCTCCCTTACTTTTAGGAATTTGTAAGATATGATTTTAGTAATTGATGTGATAAAATATTTATTGTAGAAGGTTTTTTTTCCCATATACTCGTTATCTCCGTGTTATTTGAACTCTCTGACATGTTTGGACATAGCCCAGAGGCGCTGACGTGCTGACCCATCAAGGCTACCCACTAGTATGTGGAGAGGGGTTTTGCGTGAGATTTGACGCCACTCTATTTACACAAGTAACTAATTTACTCCAAATCATATTATTCCTTGTTGAGAGAGACACTATAGTGGTGTTGTCATCCCCACAAATTTTATTTTCAAAGTTGACACTTGCATTACATAGTTGTAATCAGTTATATCAACATCGTTATCTCAGGAACTTGTCTTTTTATCTGTGTACACGTACTTCTTAACTATTTTGGACCGTGTGATTTTTAGCTTACCTTTTCCTATCAATTTACGGTTATTAGTAGTGTGATCACTTTTCTAACCAAGACATCTAATGTCATTTTTAGAATGCGTTTATACAATCGTTATCTATTTACTTGAAGCAAATATGTGTGTCTATTATTTTTTCCTAATTCTTTTAGATCCTCCCTTACTTTTAGGAATTTATAAGATATAATTTTAGTACTTGATGTGATAAAATAATTTTTGTAGAAGGTTTTTTTTCCCATATACACGTTATCTCCGTGTTATTTGGACTCTCTGATATGTTTGGGCATAGCCAGAGGCGCTACTGCTCTGCCCATCAAGGCCGCACACCCACTAGTATGTGGAGAGGGGTTTAGCGTGGGATTTGACGCCACTATCTATTACTTTGAAGATTATAAGGATGACATGATATTTTCCACCCAGATGCCCTCCTTAAAGAAATGTGCCTTGGTTTATGTCCCTGCTTGGTGTAGCTAAAAAAAAAAAAAAAAAAAGAGATTTTAAGGACGGCTTGACTTTTGCTTTTATTTCACGTAGAATAACTTATTAAAAATGTTATCTTAATTTCCGTTTGAAATTAATTTTTAAAAGATTTTTTATTCCTAAAATGCTTTTAGAAGAAATTACATTTGTCAACTTCTTCTAAGCTTTAACTTTTAAATATAAGAAATACTTTCATAAAATTAGTCAAATGGTCTAAAAGCAATTTTTTGGTTTTAAAAGCTCCTTTTGGCTTATCAAAAGTCGTGTCAAATAAGACCTAAGTATATTTTAATAATAAAAGTGAATGAAAAATGCTAAATATATATTCACACCACAATTAACCATACTACGTCCCTGTTTGGTACACTTTTAAAATTTTTATTTTTATTATTTTACTCATTTTCAATCACACATTTTTCAAAAAAATAATATTTTCTATCACATCAATAACTTTTCATTCTTTTTTAATCACACATTCTCTATCAATCTACTATTTCAGAATACATTCTTTCAAAATAGTGTTACTCAAACACATCCTACATTTTAATTGCATAATATGTTTATAATCTTTAAATGTTATCACATTTATATCTCCAAACTTTTTTTTATTACATTCCTATTCTCAAATTAACATAAGTTTTTCGTGAGAATAATGCTACTTGTTCACGACTACGGTTTATTTCCATAAATTTCTACGATAGAGTAAAAAGACTCATTTATATATAAAAATGCTATTAAATATTTGACCATAATTTTAAGTCACATAAACAATGTTTTTTTTTTTTTTTGATGAAAATAATGATTAATGACAAGATTTTCTAATGAAATGTTAACAAATAAAATGTGATAAAAGAAATGTAATAATGGATAAAGTTGAGGCTCCTATTCGGAGGATTAATCCATGCCACTGTTTAGTACACATTAAAAATTTTATTTTTATTATTATATTCATTTCCAACCATATATTCTTCAATAAAATAATATTTTTCATCACATCAATAACTTTTCTGTTTTATCAACCACACGTTTATCATCAATCTATTATTTCAGAATATATTCTTCCAAAATAATATGTCAAACAAACAATATATTTTAATTTAAATCAAAGTCAAGAATTAATTTAAACCACATTATTTATGAGTTTCATAATTTTTTAACTATATACTTCTTCAATTTTTTTTATTAAAATTTATTAAAAATATGATTTTAATAAGCATAGTGTCTAATTAAAATGTGATATATTTAGAGTCTGTTTGGTAACACTTAAAATCCAATTAAAATTAAAAATATGACCGTTATTGGGTTTCACCTGTCTAATAAAAGTCAACAATCACGACTGATTTTTCAATTTTAATTCAATTTTAATCTCTACCAAACAGGTTGTTATAAAAAATTGTGGCGTGAACAATCCAAAAAAAAAAAAAAAAAAAAAACAGATATTCGAGTTTTCATCTTGTCATTTTTACCCCCGCACAATTCCCTGAATGACCCCTCCTCCTCTCTCCTCTCTTCGAAGCGAAGAGCCGACAGAGACGACTGCAGAGGAACTTCGTCTCCCTCACTGTAGACGGTTGCACACAGTTCCCACAAATTTACCGATTCGATGACAGTGTGAAAAATTGTTGTAGAAAGGAAGTAATTGGTTAAAAATGATGACTCGATCTTCTTCTGGAGCAAGAATCAATATCGAAGCGAGTACCCAAAAACTCGAAGTCGATAATCGAATCTCGCTCCGGTTTTACTACCGAATTGCCGATAATATTCTCAAGCAGGTACTTTCAATTCACGTGATCACTTTTTGTTTATATGTTATTTGTACAAACAAGGAAGATTTTTTTTTTAAAGAATTTCTCATGGATGATAGTTTTTATTGTTTCAGTGTATCTTTTTTTAAAATTACAATGTCGTTTTCGTATGGCATAGGAAATTGATACTGTTACTTCTTGCTTTTTGTAATGTAGTATCCATTTGTAATAAGTTAGGGCTTTCTCGTGGAATGGATTTCATGATTGGAACATCAACAATATGTTTTTTTTACTTACTTATTATAACGATGGAGCTCTCGTGCGCTGCTTAAGGTGGCTGTTGTTCTGTTGTTCGATTTTCTTGAAATAAGTGAAAGAAGTTTATGTGGGAAATCTTGTCGTATTTTTTAGTTTTTACATGTTTTCTGCTAGTATCCTTTATGTAAACACTAGTCGCTTGTACGAGGAAGAATAAGGGATGTTAGACAAGTGGCAAAAACTAGAACAAACATGAAGAAAACAACTTTGCTCGACTTAATTTATTGCATGATGCTAAATGCTAATACCTCAAGGTTGAGTTGTTGAGACAAAAAGTGCTATTATAGTTCTCGTCTCGATGTTTGTTTTTCCTGAAGTTGACATCTGGTTCTCCCTGATTATATTATTTTACCTTCTATCAATAACTTTAATCTGTGAGTTTTCTCCTCCAAAATTGGATAATCTTAAACTGAAGTGTGTTTCAGAGTTTAATAGCGTGGTCCTCTAACTGAGTGCCTTGCCTCCACTTTCGTGTCGTTTTACATTTAATTCTATAATTTTTATTCCAATCAAGTATCACATATTTTGGAAGACATTCAATCCTTTTGTTTAAAAGGCTCATATTTAGGTTAGCTAAGTGCTAATTCCTTTATAAATGAATAATTACTCTGTTTACACAAGTAACTAATTTACACCAAATCATAATATTCCTTGTTGAGAGCGACACTATAGTGGTGCTGTCATCCCCACAAATTTTATTTTCAAAGTTGACACTTGCATTACATAGTTGGAATCAGTTATATCAACGTCATTATCTCAGGAACTTGTCTTTTTATCTGTGTACACGTACTTCTTAACTATTTTGGACCGTGTGATTTTTAGCTTACCTTTTCCTATCAATTTACGGTTAATAGTAGTGTGATCACTTTTCTAACCAAGACATCTACTGGCATTTTTAGAATGCGTTTATACAATCGTTATCTATTTACCTGAAGCAAATATACATGAATGGGCGAGTCTTTTATTGTCCACTTGTAACTTCACAGACATTTAATGCCTCATCATAGCTATGCTCAATTAATGTATATATTTTTATGAGGATTGAAGATCTCTTTTAGCCAATTTATTAACTTTTTGTCAGAGCTTCTCTTAATTCTTTGAATATTGAAATGGTTTAATGACACTACCTTGGTTATTATAGATTGTACCTAGATCATTATATTTTGTGTTGTTGACTGGATGGATTTGAGTTTCTTGCAATTTAATAGTTGTTCAGACACTGTTCCAAGTAATAAATGGATGTTTGGAATTGTTGTTTGTTTATTTTACATGAAAGGCAACTGGAATCACATATACTTAGTTATATTAGATAATTGAGGTAGTGCTATATCATTTTTGTTTGAAAAATTTATCAATTGGTCATTGCAGAAACTTCATGGTACTTCTGCTGCAAAATATCTTTTTGTACACCCCATATAGTCATTTTGTGTATCTGTTTCATGATATATTGTTCTTCTACTGTGAAAAATCTTTTTTGTACATCCCATAATAGTCATTTTATGTATCTGTTTCATGATACATTGTTTTGTTTTACAATGGTTTTATGCCATAACATAGTTTTTTCACTGTAGGCTGACATCTTTCGTGGAGAAAAAAACATTGTTGATTTGTATGTCATGCTTCTTAGATTTTCAAGGTGAGAATGGATGTAAAATGTCATCATTTAATGTTTGATTTACTGAAAATTTCATTTTTGCAAATAAGATATCTAGGTAGTAGGAAATGTGGAGGTGGGTCTATTGAACTTGTTTTGATGCCTCAGCCACTCATTGGAATCTCCGCGGTTTCTTATTTTGTAGTTTGATTATGGATACAATACCGCGCCATCGAGATTATCAGGCATCTTCACAGATCGATAAAGTTTATCTTAAAAAGGTAATGACTTAAAAATCTCTCCTGTCCAATTTTTTAGTTGTGAGACGATTTCTGACTACTGTCTTTTTCGTTTAATCTACCTGCTGCAGAAATTACTAAACGCAATATCCGAGCTTGAGGAACTGAAACCTGCTGTTCAACGGAAAGTCCAGGAGTTACACAGTAGGAAACAACCTAGTGCTAACCAAAATAATACTTTGGAATCTTCGCTGGGAAGTCCTGTTGTCAAACAAGAAAGGTGGAATACTTGTAGCAGAACTAAGGTAGAAACTAATGCATTTAGTTAGAGTGTTACCATCTAACTGAATTTCTTTATTTTTTAGTCTTGATGAAACTTAAACTTATTGATGAAACATAAACTTATGTTGTAGTTTGTAACTAGATGCTGACACTTTAATTAAGAATCTCGGGGCAGTGTTCTGTTATAACTGCACACCACTTTTTCTAACTAATGAAGTTGCTTCTGATAAAGGTTTTACTGAAAAAATTTTATATTAATCATTTTGCATCTGACAGACTAGTCCGCCTGTTTCTAGTGAATTTGCATATCGAGGTCTGAAGACTCAACATCTCTCTCTTGTCAAACCAATGGAAGAGCATCACCGCCGAATGTTAGTATACTGTATATCCGTGTTTCTTTCATCAAGCACGAGGGATAACGTATATTTTAAAGTATTATTATAGCAGTAGGATTTAGTATTAGTTTGTTCTTTACATCTCATTTTCAAAATCCTAGAATTAAAGTTTGTCCTTTAACATTGCTCGATTCACCCACCCGGGTAGCTCGATTTACCCACCCAGCTACAGATTCTGATAAGGAGAATTCCCTGAAATTATTCATTAAATTGAATCTTAAGTTTTACTTTTTTATTCTTTATAACCAATAAATGTATTGGATTCACACAATTTTCAAATAGGCTAAATAAAGTTGTAATGAACTTAAAACTAATTTTGAACTTCTAACTTCCTTTTCTCTCATCCAGCTAATTTAGTACCTCTTATACTAGAAATGTTATCTATTAATGTTAAAAAGCTATTATCTCATTTTTGGGAACTTCTACTTACTGGATCCATAATATGATTGTTACATAAACAGGCTCTTTAAATTCTTGCCCCCTCTTATCCTTTTTCTGCTGTAAACAACTTGAGTACCGTTTAGAATAGCACTTCATGCTTACACAAACAGAACACCTTGCAATTGATTAAAGTCTTTTCCTGCAGCGCAAAATGTTATCCAGGTGGTCATACGCTTTTCTATTCCAAGCTTCCTTTCAAACCAGAAATTTTTTCTTTTATGTGCCTTCCATTTAAAATGAAATGATTTTACGCAAATGTTTTAATACTGGGAACTTTGGAACTTCTGGGACTTTACCTAATAAATTTTTGAATCTTTTTCTTACTATCATTAGCTCGGTTATTTTTATCGTTCATGGGAACCTATAATATATAAATCTTCAGTTTTTGCCGCCTCTTGTGAATCTTTTTTCTTCTGTTCTTTGGATATGGAAAGGAAACAATGTCTATAGTAATTCTATGTTATTGGTCATCATACAAATATTCCTGGTGAATTTTGCTTTTCTGATATCAGCAATATAATTTATGATTGGCATATGCCTGGAATCCTGATAAGAACTCCAATAATTTTTTATTTTATTTTTTATGATGACTTTATCTTTGGTAGTCCAGCACCGAAATTGGCCTCTCTCCATATGTGCAAGATCATTATTTCCTGTAGCTTTGTTTACATTTAGCCAGCATCTGCAACCTTTAAGCATACAGCATACTGTTCTGGTTTTCATGATTTTATGCTGCAGTAGTAAAAGTACAATCCAATCATCGACTAGAATGTATTGTGCTCTGATGCTTTTGCTTTTAGCTATCCCAAATCTCTTGCCAGGTTCAAAATTGTATGAAGTATTAGTTGTTCAACCTCCACCCAGGGGTTTCTCATGCCACATTTATTGTACTTTTCATGACTTGTTTTTCTTCTCTTCTCATAGTTATTGTCTCACTTTGCTCGTGTGATTTATGGGATTTTCTTCACCCTGGATTCTTCTAACACTTCAATATTTCCTAAAAATGAAACTTTACTTTAAGAAAGAGGCTGCAAGGGTGCCAAACCTTCTGTTTTCTCGCTTAATGAAGCCACACAACTCAATGGAACAAAAAAATAGCTTAGCTAGAATCAAAATAGATAGATAGATGAAAGAGAAATCTAACCAAGCCCTGTATGGATGCTTGTACTGCATTCGAAAGTCTTAAGAAAGTATTCTATGTACTCCAATTCTTCTGCCCCTTCCCTGTAATACTTGACAACCTTTTATTAAAATTTTAATAACATCCTTGGGCTCATTTCACATTTTCTGATCAAATCTATAACGTTAGTTAATTTCACTCATTAATAAAGAATTGGATTGAATATGGTACTCTGTGATTCTTTATGTGTCTTGTAGTTTCTATATTTCTTTTGTATTTTTTCACAGATCACTGAGTATCCCTCACCCGAAGGTCGAAACTCTTGCTAGACATTCTATTTTGGGACCAAATGGGCTTCATGGACAGTGGCAACCTCCTAGTAGTAATTATAAGGTGGTATTACAGTCTCCCTGCGTACATTTTGTAACATATGTGTAGTTTTGTAACTTTATATTGTAAATGCAGGTACAATATCCAAGCAATTTAGACTTGACTCCTGTTCAAGCCCCAAGGTTAGACCTCTTATCAGAACTGTACCATTTATTACATATCGAATTTCTTAATTATAAGTTCTTCATTTAAAATCAAATGGGATTATACCTTTTGAAAGATGTGAAATCATAAATGTGGAATTTGGTTTTCCAAAATCTCTAATTGCTTATAGGTAGTATTCGTATATTTTTCCTCTTTTTTCTATGGTCATGTGCTGACTAACAAATATGGTTTATGTCTGTGATTGGGATAGCTGTCTGGAGCAGCCTTTCCATAATGGTACTACGATGAGAAAGGATGATGGCAACTTGGAGCGAGAAAGATCCACTTTTGAATCTATAGTTCTGCCAGCAAAAGGAAAACAAACATTTCAGTCTCAAGAACTTGATTCTCTAATTTCTTTTGAAACCAACGAAAGCCTCCCTCAAGAAGAAATTGTTACACAACCTAAACCACCTCCTGTCGTGGCAGATATACAGGATCTGATCTCGAGATCAACTCCAACTCTGGTTTCTTTTGAAACTGTTGAAAGCCTTCCTCTAGAAGAAATTATTAGACAACCTAAACCACCTCCTGTCTTAGCAGATGTACAGGATCTGGTCACAAGATCAACTCCAGCTACTGAAAGAGAATGTGGGATGGAGAAGTCTTCCAGTGATGGTTTAAATTGTTCTGAAGACCCCCTACAATTGCACATAGTACTGTTTTTACATTTTATATTTCAGTGTTGCTTATTGTTCAGTTTAGCTTGATTTTTCTACAAGAATCCTGTTCCTCTTCTTGCTTAATTGATACTTTAAGTAGGGTTCTAGAGTTGATGAATGCTCATTCTATTTATATAATTTATCCAGTCTACAGAACTGATGGACTGTTTCATGAAGCTAGCGAAGTCTAACACGGATAAAAACTTAGAAACTTGTGGCGTTCTTGCCGGTTCCCTTGTGAGTATCACTCACTTCAAATCATGTACTTGAGATTACGTGTTATTGTAGTAATCATCATTGCTATTGTGGTACTATTTTTTTCAAGGAATATTCACTCTTGTTATTTATCACAGAGAAACCGAACATTTTCCATTACAGCTCTTATTATTCCAAAGCAAGAATCAACATCAAATTCAGTAAGCCTGGATGCTAGATACATGCTCATATATACTGTGTTTGCATGTTGATTGTGCTGTACTGAATTGTTCTTTTTGAGTAGTGTCAAACCACAAATGAGGAGGAAATATTTGAAGTGCAGGACAAGCAGAGTCTTTTTCCATTGGGCTGGATTCATGTGAGTATACTATGTGGTGATCTGAATGAAATTTATATTCTTTAATATGCTTCCACTTGAATTTGATATATAAAATTGAGTTAAAATCTCATATCATAGTTGTTAAATGTACAAAGTGCACAAAAATGCCAAGATCTCTTGGGGCTTAAGTGCAAAGAAGAAAGTGATGGGCGCCTAGTTGAAGCAAAATGTTTAATATATCTGGAATAAATCCTCACACTTACACTAGGTCCAGCAAATTCTGGTTCCAATAATTTCAGCTTAATTGTAAGCAACATCACTGCTGAGATTATTTTAGTAAGTGTACGTTTGATTGCCAGTATTTTACATGGAAAATGTGTTTTTCC
Organism: Fraxinus floribunda; assembly: GCA_903798395.1. Lineage (NCBI taxonomy): Eukaryota > Viridiplantae > Streptophyta > Magnoliopsida > Lamiales > Oleaceae > Fraxinus > Fraxinus floribunda. The sequence goes on from CAIGRS010109674.1 coordinate 13,171, forward strand.
ATCTAATTTCCTATTTTTGCGCAGTTTGATTGACAATTTTTTCCACGGAAAATATTTTTCTACTTTTGGTCACGTGACCATATTTTCCTTGAAAACAAGGAAAATAATTTCTATAGGGAAAGGTGATTTTTATTATTAAGGTAATTCACTATTTTTTTCTTTCTCTCATCTACCCACCAATAAAAAAATGTACAAGTATAATATTTTCTATGTTGAAAATTAAAACAATCAAACACATTTAATTAACAATTTCATTACAAATAAGTTCTAGGCAATTGAATTGCTTAAAATTTATTTTTTTTCCATGCAAATTTCATGTGCGCAATCAAGTGCATCCTAAATGATTTTTATAGTATGATCCTCCATTTTAACAGCCAAAAATTCACTACCAACAAATATGATTATACAAAAGCAACTGTTAAAGATAAAAAGACATAAGAACCAAAAAGTTAAATAAAGAAGAGTAAAATATAAGATGATAAAGTGCTGTTTTTGTACTTTGCCATTTCACGTTCTTTTAGCATCCGTGCTTTGTAGCTGTAGCTCCTGACTTTTAGATTTAGAGGCATTATTCACGCCTAGGTTCTTTTTTGACTTTTTTTTTGAACTGCTACTGGAAGACACCACCCAGTAGATGACTGAAAATGACCTTGATGCAACCATTGATGTTAGATGTCCCATCAACTAACTAGTAAATACAAAAAGAAGAGATAAAAATGTTATAATATTTACATGTGGTATATAGAACACCCATTAGTTTTCCATTCTTGCTTCATAAGAGTTTCTTTTGTTCTCTCCACCTCTCCCTTCAAAAGTGGCTCCCCTGATTGGCATTGTGAAGGATGGGTGTAACCCGTACCATAGGATTCTTGCTTCGTAAGAGTTTCTTTTGTTCTCTCCACCTCTCCCTTCAAAAGTGGCTCCCCTAATTGGCATTGTGAAGGATGGGTGTAACCCGGACCATATTGACGACGAGCTTCAACAATTTTCTTAAAAATATCATTGTTAATGGCATTAAAAGAAATTCCGGCTTCGTACATCCATCTAGCCAAATATTGATGAACTTCTATTAACCTTTTCTTAGCAATTGCATCATTAATATTTTGTTGTTCCATTTCCTTACTTGCACTCATAGAAGCATCATCTACCTTAATTGGCCTTGAAAAATTATCCATGGGACCTACATGAATAGACCTTTTCCTTCCTCGTTCAATGATATTAATATCTTCTTCTTCCTCACATGTAGACAAAGACATAACTACATCTTTTGTCAACTTAGCATTATTCAATACATTCTCTAACTTCTTAATCTCTTCAAGCGCTTCACATCCTTAGTCTTTTGATCTTGACTTGCTTTAGGACATGGTTTCACACCCATTCCCTTAACGCCAGCTATATGCACTTTATGGCTATTAATCCTGGTCTTTGTAACTTTATCACACAATGTGCTTCTCACATCATTTGGTTTACTAACATTTTCAACAATTGCACTTTTCCATCCAACATCCTCGAAACTTTTTCAGCTCATCTTTAAAAATAGAATTAGATGCGATGGAAGAATCATTTTGCTCCATTAGCTCCTAGTAAATTTGATAAAAAACTGGAACTTTCAAAATCACTATAACCTAAAGATGGACGAGTTTAATAAATATTTTCCCCTAAACTTAAAAACACGAGGAGAAAAATGACCTACAAAGTTCTAATTAGGTGAGCAATACAAATTGAAAAATACACACTTCAAGTTTTTGCAACTTGATGAAGATCTCAGCTGTGAAACTAGAGGAAGATCAAAGAAGGAGGAGGTTTGGACTCAGCGTAGGTAGTTTGCAACTCTACGAATTTTTTTTTTTGATTTTTGATTTTTCTGACATCAAAAACCTATTTGTTGTATATAATTCATGAGCTTGGGTGAATTGGGCAAATTTGATGTTTGTTGGGCTCAATTTGCCTTTTTCAAGTTATAAAAATGGTTTGGGCTTTGCTAGGCTAATTTGGATACAATTTTTAACATAAATACGTGCACATTTTGTCGTTTAAATGCACATATGCAGTCAATGAAACGCCCCGAGTATATGTGCGCATTTTAGAACTTCGCATGAGCGCATTTTAGAACACTATTAATGCTCCCCATCATGTTCTTGCTCATGTTTTTGATAATTTATGAACCTTGACATATCTATCCATCATGCTTGCTATGATTACATCTGCAAATTTAATTTATGATTATCTGCTTATTGTTTTGTAGACTCATCCAACCCAATCGTGTTTCATGTCATCAATTGATGTTCACACACACTACTCGTATCAGGTAATTCTCTCTGATATTTCTTCAGTGTCATTCTCTGGCCACATTGGTTTGACAGGAGAAAATGATAATTGTTTTATTGGATTCACATCCACCAAACAAGTCATTTTGGAAGAATTTTCGTTTGATTAGGGAAAAAAGTAGTTTTTCATGAATTCGTTTCCATCTTACAAAAGGCTGCAAACCAATCTCACATCCACTGTATGGATGGAAGTTTTCAAACTAGTAATTTATATTGGTAAGATGCTTGCTTAGTCTTGCAAATTTTGTTTTCTCAAGTGTTTATTTCTTCCCAGGTTATGTTGCCAGAATCCATCGCCATTGTCATGGCCCCAAGAGACACTTCCAAGTAATATTCTTATATGTTTTTTTTCCTCATCTAGAACTTCATCTTAACAGCGTTATTTATTTATATACTGAACACTTACCATCACATGTGCAGAAAACATGGTATATTCCGATTGACTCCAGGTGGCATGACAGTCGTGAGGCTATGCCCAAAGCGCGGGTTTCACCCACACGAACCCCCTTCTGATGGTAGTCCAATATACAATCATTGTACAGATGTTTATATGAATCCTAGCTTGAAGGTTGACATCATTGATCTACGGTGATCTCAATTACACAGATTTATTTGCAAGCTTATTTGCTCATTCATGACATGAATATGATTTTTATCCCTTGTAGTTGAACAATGAGAAGTTTCAAAGGAAAGAAAAGAAAATTGTACAGTGAGATGACAATTCTTGTTCATGGATATAGGGAAAGATCTGAATGGATATAAAATTGTACCAGTTAACTTGTCTCTATTTGAATTATTTGTTTTTTTGGCCGAGAGATCTCGAGAACTAAATTGTAAGATAAATTATTACAAACGTGTGCTCAATGTCGGTGGTGGACTCAGCATCGAAGTTCAGTCCGAGTGGACGTTGACCAGTCAACGTCGACAATCAGCGATCATAAGAGCGATATAGTTTTACATATTTGAATGTGGTCAACGTCGACAATCAGCGATCGTAAGAACGATATAGTTTTACATATTTGAATGTAGTAGTGTCATTATATTTTGTTGGTAATGCTGAATTAAAAAGTGCCAACATTCATAAATCAAATTCCAAATCTAGAGATCAAATTCCCCCAATTCCAAACCCTAAACCCAATTCAATTTCAAACCCTAAATCCAATTCCAATTCCAAATTCAATTTTAATTTCTCCCAATTCCAAATCCAATTCCCCCAATTATAATTTATAAATCGTACTTGAAACAAATTGAAAAGTGAAAACTATCATGATTTCCTAACTCATAAATGAATAATAATTAAAAAAAGGTGCATTTAGACAGAAAAGAGAAAACTCACAGGCAGCTCACGGTGTCTGGTCGTAGGCTCGCAGCCGTTCACAGGCAATCGGCGGTGCTGGAGAAGACGGCCGAACACTGTCAATGGCGGAACTTGGCAGGAGCTTGGAATCGGTCGTAGGATTCAGGAATCGCATTCGGAGTCTTCGAACAATCGGACTTCGGCGTTGGTTTGGTTGAAGATTGAAAAATGAAGTTTGTTTATGTCCTGGGTCCATTTAATAATTATTAGACTATTGGGCCGAAGAAATGGCCCAACCCAATTGCATAAAAAAAAAAAAGATGGGTTAGGCTCAATCTATATATAATTAAATAATGGGCTGCAAAACAAATGGTCCAACCAGTCAAAACAATTAAAAAAAAAAGGGGCTGGGCAGCAACGGTCCAGTCTGATAACAAAACAAACAAAAAAGGAAACAACAAGGAAGAAGATGAACCAGAAGAACTGAAGAAGACCCGGCGGAAGATGAACCAGCTCCGTCGCCCATTCGTCGTCTTCTTCCCAAAAATTTTCTGTCGGAGCCCAGCACACGCGGTCGTCCCCCGGTCGAGTGTTGGGTCCGCCACTGCTCAGTGTAATCTGTCATACAAGATAATAGATGTGTGAATAGATTCTACAAGTTCAATAGTTTTGGCCAGGTTTTAGAATTGCCAATCAAACCCTACCTCTAATGTCACCTATTATCGATTAAACGATATGAGAAAGAATCTAGACGTGGCTTATTCTTTTGAGTAAAATCTTCGGGGAGTCGACTCGAGTGAAAAAAATATAAACAAGCAACCCCAAATGTAATTGAAATAGTTCGTGAACCGAATAAGACTGCTTTTGGGTGAGTTAAGGTACATTTCAATGGTTAACCATAAATCAGTTGACAAAAGAACATCCTCGTGACCAGTAACAAGGATGCTTGACAGATCATCGTAGGACCACGCAGTTAGTGTACATTGGTATGTAATAGTATTGGATAATATTGAACTATGTATGAAGAATAAGATTTTAACCTTTTTGTGTTTTTAAATAGGATTAATAGCAGAAACCTCCTTAGAAACGTTTTCATATGCGATATACCTTCCTATCTATTGGAAATCGTAGAAAAAACCTCCCGTTTGAAACATTTTGTGCGAAAAACCCATACTGTTAGATTTGTCATTAAAAACAATAAAAAATGTCAAAATTAAAAAAGAATAATTCTAATTTCAGTTCCCAAACTTTTTATCCTTTTACAAATTAAATCCAGATTTTTTATATATGCTATCTACAATAGATAGGAGGATATACCGCACATGAAAATGTTTTAAGCAGATTTTTTGCTATTAATCCTTTTAAATACTATTAAACAATCAAATCTACCTAGTACATATTATCGTAGATGCTATAAATAATTTTGATGAGCGCGTCATGATTATAGTCTTGATTACCTTTTATCTTGTCCTATGCAAACTATGAGTTTAACTTCTTTTTCTTTTATAATGTACAATATTATCCGATGTCATCCAATATTTTTCTCCCAAACATGTTTTAAGAGTTGAAACGAAGGAAAAGAAGAGGAAAGAAGACCACAACATTTGAGGATCAATGATATCCATAGAATATATTCCCGTAGACTAACTCGATAACTCACCGATCGAACCATTGATCTCACAACTCAACAATCTAGTCGGAACAATGTCGATTCTGATCTGGTAACTATTATTGACATTATGAGTGAAAATGACTAGTGTACAATTATAATGTTCGATAACATTGTAAGTTTAGTATTGTCACACCGAAGTGCTCACATAACAAGGTATTGGTCATTGATTTATCATCGAGCTCTAGGCTAATTTTAAGTTGAGTTATCTATATTTACTAAACATTGTGTTTGTGTACACTGTGTTGTAACTCGTCTAGGAATGGCAACATGGCGGATATGAGATGGGTCGTCCATTTCCACCCTTGTTCCGTCGGATATTTTTGTTACCTTGCCCCATCCCCATACCCGGTTAAAACGAGACGGGACAGATTCGGGGTGGGGCAATTCTCTTGCCCCATTTATCGCCCCATTATTTTTTATTTTTTATTTTTTATTTTTTTATGTCTTTAGTTAGTAAATATTATTACATTTTTACAAATTTGTTAAAAATAACCTATGTTCTCTTTTAAAATGATGATAAATTTATTATTTTTGTTCGATAAAAAACTTAAATTTGAAATAAATTTAAAACGGACGAAAACTTTGTTTCCCGTACCCACCCCGTATCCGTTTCGGGGTAATGACCCCCACCTCGTCCTTGCCCCGTTTACTCAGTTAGGCGGATAATCCCCGCCCCATTCGAGGTGGGCTNTTGAAATTAACTTTAAATGGGGTGAATACTATATTTTCCATACCCGCCTCATACCCACTTCGAGGTAATGACTCTCGTCACGTTTACTAGGTTAGGCGGGTAATTCCCGCCCCATTCGGGACAGAGCTCTACGGGTATCGGGTTGAACGAATTTTTTTTCCATCCCTAAACTCGTCAGGGATCGGAGAACAGAATTATGGAGATGGACTAGCTATGCGAAGGCACCGCCAATTTGATTTGTGAGAAAAAAAGTTGTTACTTCTCAATTTTCATCTTCCAGACTGAAAAAAGTATAATTTTTCAATAATTAACCAAAAAATATTTTTATAAGACGAATTTCTCTTTTATGTTATTAGAATTAATTATTTTTATTTAATTTAAAATTTAGATACGTTTAAAATTAATTATTAAAATCTGAATTTTAAATCTTTAACCACTTCCTCTCCTTCCTCGCTCAACGCCCACATCAGTTCCTGAACCCCAAATCAATTGCCCTTCTCCATTATTTCCCATCATCTAAGCTCTATTTCTGCTTCAATCAATAATTTCTTCTCCGATAGAGATTACCGAAATCGTAATTACTTTAGAAATAGAAAATTCTGGATTGAAAGTTAATTGGAAATAGCTTGGATTTGGATGAATGAATGGCGGGTCATTCATTAATGGACTCCCTTTTTCAGCGTTCCTTAGACGATCTAATTAAGGGTCTCCGCTTGAGTCCAGCCGGCGGCGAAGCGGCTTTCATCGCCAAGTCCATCGATGAGATCCGCCGTGAGATCAAGTCTACCGATTCAAAAACAAAGGCCACAGCCCTCCAGAAGTTAACTTATTTGCACTCCTTACATGGAGTTGATATGTCTTGGGCCGCTTTCCCTGCTGTCGAGCTTTCTTCCTCCGCCGTGCACTCCCACAAGCGCCTTGCGTTGCTATCGGCTTCACTTTCATTCAGTCCTACAACTGATGTTATTCTGCTCTTGACCCACCAGCTGCGCAAGGACTTTTCGTCCTCCAATCCTCATGATGTGAGTCTTGCTCTATCTACTCTTTCTTCTATTTCTACGCCGGATTTGTCTCGTGATTTGACTCCAGAGTTGTTTACATTGCTTAATAGTTCTAAGAATTTCGTAAAAAAGAAATCCGTTTCGGCTATTTTAAGAATTTTTGAGCAGTACCCGGAGGCTGTTCGTGTTTGTTTTAAACGAATTGTCGAAAATCTTGAGAGCAGTGATATGGGTGTTTTGTCTGCTACCGTGGGATTGTTCTGTGAGCTTACTGTAAAGGAACCCAGATCTTATTTACCCTTGGCTCCCGAGTTCTATAAGATTTTAGTAGATTCCAGGAATAATTGGGTTCTAATTAAGGTTTTAAAGATTTTTGCCAAGTTGGCCCCATTAGAGCCGAGGCTGGCAAAGAGAATAGTGGAGCCAATTTGTGAGCATCTGAGAAGAACAGGAGCTAAATCATTAGCATTTGAGTGCGTGAATACTATCATAACTAGTTTGAGTGAGTATGAACCTGCAGTGAAGCTTGCAGTCATGAAAATACAGGAGTTTTTGTTGGAAAGTGATCCGAATCTGAAGTACCTTGGTCTACAAGCGCTGACAATTGTAGCAGTGAAGCATTCATGGGCTGTTTTGGAAAACAAGGAGGTTGTAACTAAGTCGTTGGATGATGTTGATGTGAATATTAAGCTTGAGGCCTTGCAGCTTGTGATGACTATGGTTTCAGAGGATAATGTAGCTGAAATTTGTAAGGTTTTGATCAATTATGCACTGAAGTCTGACCCAGAGTTTTGTAATGAGATTCTAGGGTCCATCTTGTCAACTTGTTCGAGGAATCTTTACGAAGTGATAGCTGATTTTGATTGGTATGTTTCACTTCTTGGTGAAATGTCCAGGATTCCTCACTGTCAAAAGGGGGAGGAGATTGAGACCCAGCTTGTAGATATTGGTATGAGGGTTAAAGATGTTAGACCGCAGCTTGTTCATGTTTCTCGTGGTTTGCTAATTGATCCTGCTTTGCTGGGAAATCTGTTTATACATAAGGTTTTATCTGCTGCTGCTTTTTTGTCAGGGGAGTATGTTGAGTTTTCTAGAAATCTACTTGAGCTCATGGAGTCACTGTTACAACCACGGACTTGTCTTCTATCACCACCAATAAGAGCTGTATATATTCAGTCTGTGTTTAAAGTATTGACCTTCTGCATATATTCTTCCCTCTCAAGTGGAGATGGTGCTTTATATCCTTCCAAATTAACAGATTTGGTCTTGAAAGAGGATTTTCGGGGAAGTTCTGAAACAGTAACAAGTGCACTCATTTCTGATGCTGATCTAGATGATGAGTTAAATCCAAGGAGTTCACATCAGCCAACAGGAAATGGTGAGGATCTAGTGATTGCTCATGAGCAGACATCACCAGCTTCCTCAAAGAAACAGCAGTTAACACAAAAATCTATAATGAACCTAGTAAATCTTGTTGAAACTAATTTGGGCCAGGTAGCAGGAAGTCATGAGGTAGAAATACAGGAGAGGGCAAGTAATGTCCTTGGTATGATTGAGTTGATAAAACCAAGGATACATAATTCCATGGATGAGAGTGAAGGTGACAAAATTAAGGGAGAACTTAGAGCTTCTGACATGATGAAGCTGATGTTCGATGCATTTTCAGAGGAGCTAGGTCCAGTTTCAGTTAGTGCTCAAAAGAGGGTACCAATACCTGATGGGTTGGTGCTCAAGGAAAGTCTTAGTGACATTGAAGCAATCTCTAATGATATCAAGTTACCTGTATCAAGTTCATTTTGCCTTGTAAGATCTCATACCGTGACCAATGGAACTACAATTCCTGAACAATCGAGTAAAGAGGAATATGAACCATCGTCTGAGTCTACATCTCTGCTTGCTGAGCATCGCAAGCGGCATGAACTATTTTATCTTCCTTCAGAGAGTAAAGAAATGATATCCAATGATTACCCACCTGCTCACGAACGCAGAGACCAGGCTATTGATGAGGCTGACGATCTTGTTAAGCTAACAAAGCAATCGCTTGATCTTAGGAAAAAGCGAAACCAAGCAAAGCCTAGGCCTGTGGTTGTAAAATTGGATGATGGGGAAGAAGCACATGTTGCT